>AJMS01009917.1:0-11492 GCA_000263175.2 Phaeosphaeriaceae sp. UM 1110
TGCAGCGCGCTGCACATACTTGATATCGAACAGAAAGGAGACATTTATGCTTTTAGTCGTACACTGCCAACCGTGGCCAGGCGAACAAAGGAAATACAATTAGGAGACAGTGTCGACAGCCGAGAGATATGCAACACAAACACCGTGAGCCACGCCGGGCCTCGCGCGGGCGTGTGCCACGCAGAATGCAGGGGTAATAGTAGGAAATGGCAACGCCGTCGTAATCATGTGAGCTGTGGTGTGGTCTAGTACTGGGTGTACCGCCTCTTGAGGTCTCGGGTTTGGTCGAATTGTCGCATGTAGCTGTTTAGTTGGTTGGCGGCTTGTTGCGATACGCCAGCTTGAGTTTGAGAAGACGCTGACGCCAGTGATGATCGCGAGGACGACGGGGTAAGGCTGCGTTGTGGTGCTGGTCGTGTTGCAGTAGGTGGTGCAAAGTAGGAGCCGTTGGCCGTGGGGTAGTAGTGGTACGGGCTGGTTGGTCCTACGTCGAAGCCCTTGGACCTCGACGGTGCCTTGTACGCCGAGAAGTTGACTGCAGGCGGGAGGTAGAAGCCGTTGTTGGACGACGCACTTGACGACGCCGAGGACGACAGCTGTGATGATGTGCGTGTGCGGCCGGCCTTCTCAAGATCCTCTAGGCGGCACGACTGGCTGCAGTAGGCCGATGGTTCGGACATCTGGCGCTCGCAGTTGAGGCAGAGGTCGTTGTTCCACGAGGCCATTGCGGGAGTGAGGTGTTGGTAGTGTGGTAGGACGAAGATATTCGCCTGTATTTGAAGTGGTGGTTGCTGACGGGGCAGTGCTCAGCTGAGTGAGGAAGCCAAGCGAAGAGTGTCGATGGTGGATAGGCGTCCTGGTGGTCCGGTCGTCTGTTAGAAGTCGGGCAGAGCAGTTATGTAGTCAATGCAAAAGCTTCAAGTGGGAGTCATTCGGTGTTTTGAGTGCTGGCGGGAGGGCCGTGTGGAGACGGGAGCGAAGGAGGATAGTCTTATGGACGGTGCCTGAGGTGCACCGGGCGGGCATGGAGCATCCAACAAGGTAGTCCCACGCTAATGCATCTCCACAGGTGTGTGAGCAGGGACCCACGCGCTGCTGCATAGCCCAAGGGAATCATTTTGCTAACCGCTGGTTGCGCGAGCTCTGCAGATGCGCACCCCTCTCGCTCGCTCACTTGGCTCTAGCCTGGCCTGCGCCATGGGCTCGTCGTGCAGCGAACAGGTGCAGCACGGCACGCAAATCATTCGCTGCCCACGGCTTTTGGCCACTGTGGTGCTGCCAGCTCAACGAGCGATTTGCGTTCTGCCTGGTGCTGCGAGGCAAGACTTCGGCCGCGGTGTCTTCCATTCGGTTACTTCCATCAACCATTGTGCCTGCTCTGCTATCAAAAGTGGGCGCTGCGCAATCGACACACCACCGTCTGGCGACGTGACACGGCGAGCAAAAACTCTGTCCATGACGAATCTCGCTAGCAGTCATCTGCCTCATCCGGCGCAGGGCAGGGCAGATGACTGACGTGCGAATGTAGGTACAGGCCGTCCTCTTCCAGCCTGGCGCGGGCAGAAAGGGAGACTACGATATCGGTTTCGTAGGTCATCTGCTGGGCGCACCACTCCCACGCAATCCACGCCCCATGCTGTGGAGCCATGCTCGTCCATGGTCTGTCGTCCTCTGCCATCTGATATGCCTGGTATTGCCGCAGGGCGTGGTAGCAGTAGCATTAGCAGCAATAGCAGACCAGCAGCAGGCAATCTGAATTTCGCAATTGCTCGTCATTGTGTCGCGCGCACGCATAATTCCAGTGCCAGGGCGTGCGTCTGACATCGGCCCCTGCAGCTGCTTCATCTCTCGTAAGCACCATCGTGTGCGCACACGGAATGCTGAGTGAAGAAAGACGACGTCCAGCCTTGTGGAGACGATCAAGTTGGAATGTTGGCCGCTCGTACTGCTCGTCGTCCCATGCTGAAAGTTGATAGCCGAGCCGTGCAGCCTGGAAATAGCATGCGATAGACGGTGCTATTGCCACACGGACGCTGTCGCTGCTGCGAGAGGAAGTTTTCGCTATCGGATCACCATTTGCTCCGGTTCGCGCCGCGGACGAGTGCAGATGCAAACCCGTGTCGACGCTGCATGAACGATCTGCACTCTGTCTATCCCAACTGAACTGCCGCTGCGTACATGTTGAAGACAAATCCTCAACACAATCTGCGGCTGCGTCGCGCAGAGACAGTCCCAACCGCGCAAAAATTGCACGCCAGGCCTGGAGGACCATCGGCCTCCGCTCTGCTGCTCAGCGCCTCAAGCCACGCTCCGATATGTGTGCGCATGGGCCGACCTGGACCCTCTGTTGGGGCAGGCGTCTGATTGAGGCATACGGCGAGGGCGACATGCTGCTTGATCGGTTGTAAGAACGCCCGTTCAAGTCACGCTTCTCGCTGGCTTGGCCCTTTGGACGCCCCTGATAGGTGCTTCTGGGGCACGAACTGCTGGCGTCCTTCATCCTGGGCAATGATGCTTCCATGCACAGCAATAACAAGCGAGATAAAGGCCCTGCTCCTTCATCTCCTCTCGTGCCTACCACAAGCAGGCAATCGTCCTGCAACATGCACCCCTCAGCAAGGCCCTGCAGGTTACCGCGTCAGACACGCCATTGGAAGTGACTTGCAGATAGACACGGGATGCTCACATCGTCAATGTGTGCGTCCTGCACCGGATTGGCTGTGCTCGCCCCCACGTTGCTTCTTCCAAGGTTCAAGCACGACACTAGATCGTGTCCAAGGCCAGCACTCGTCATGTAGATATGCACAGGAACAGGCAATGAGCTTACCCTGTCCATTCTTGTCTCGCTGCCATCGCGCATAGCGAGGGTCTCGCGATATCTGAGCGACCCCAGGAGACAGGCAGCGCCGTATCGCAACACGAGTCAAGACGCAAGACCAAGACCCCAAACCGAGGTGGACCTCCAAGAACAGAACAGGTGTGAGAGACCGTGCGAGCTTCCCCACAGTCAGACACGGGCGCCAGTCTCTTTCCGTCCGCTATTGCGACACGGCAAAAGCAAGGGCCATGCAGAGCATCATGCTGCTGTCGTGCTACACATGCCAACAAACCTTGCCATACTTTTGAAGCTCGCTATGCCGTGACAACATGAGCAGCGATGACAATCTCGAGTCCGACCCATATCTATCTGGTGGTACAGCACGCCATCCCACGCTGCATCATCTCGCAGGTTCCAGCCCTCGAACCGAGAGTAGGCGGCATGCAATGCATATTGCCATACACTATGGGGCCCGGCGGAGCACAACATCTATGAGCGCATTGAGGACTATGCGGAATGCTTGACTGCAGATAACGCACCAGCAATATCCCAAACCGTTCAGCTTCGTCAATGTCGTGCCGTCGAGGGGCAATCTATTGCGAACGGAGCACGGTCCTCGATACATCTCGTCTCGGAAATCAATAACCTTCAGCCTCGCCTGATGGAGCCATGATCCATGAAGTCTATCTCCCGATCATGGCCGTCTCCCGAATCGGCCCGCGCGGCGGCTACAATGCAATCGAGACGACCGCCAGCGTTTGTTGGAAGGACATCCCTCGCGCAGCGACTGGATGGCCGAAGTTTGCAACTTGTTGACGACAGGAGAGGTCTCACATCGCTGGCAATAGGTCTGAGCACCGCTGCAATGACCTCAGATCTTAGCGACGGCGAATGACTCGTGCAAAATCTCATCTCCAGGCCACTACCACTATACCTCAATCTCATATACACAGGTCTGGCCACGCGAGCAATTTTTTGCAGTGACAGCAGGCGCGACCGAAACACTCTGGCAACCATCTCTTACTCCGTAAGAACGATGATCGTCCCAACGTACCACGACGGTGGATCCGCTCGCTTACTCAAGCGCTCGGGACGAACGTCTGACTTCATCTAAAACTAACACATTGAAATCAATCTCCAAACCCTAATCCAGGCATTGCATAGGAACCGCATCACCGCTTGCACGCAGATCGATACAGCAGCAATGAGTGCAGCACCACCCTCAGCGCCGTACAGCAAGGAGCTAGTCAGCGCTCTCTCCGCCGTGCACGCCGCATCGCTGCTCACCAAATCGGTACTGCGCTCGCTCTCAAACAACGTAGGCGCCGAGACCAAAGCCGACGACTCGCCCGTGACAATAGCGGACTTTGCCGCACAGGCTTTGCTCATCTCGGCGCTGCATGCTGTGTTCCCTTCAGACAGCTTCATTGGGGAGGAAAGCGCAGATGCACTGCGCCAGAACGAGGCGCTAGCGGACCGTGTTTGGCAGCTTGTGCTACGCGCCAAACAGGAGGCGTATGCGCGGGAAAACGCAACGAGCGAGGCGCAGATGGAGGTGGAATTGGAGCAGGGGGATGCAGATGCGGGCGCATTGACGTTATCGAAGTGCTTTCCCGTGAGCAAAGAGGAGATGTTTGAGCGCATCGATTTGGGCGGGAAAGGCGAGGTAACGGGCCAGGGAAGGGTGTGGGTCATGGATCCCGTCGACGGAACGGCGACATTCATGCAAGGCCAGCAGTACGCTGTTGCATTGTGTTTGCTTGTCGATGGCGAGCAGCAAGTCGGGGTCGTGGGATGTCCGAACCTCGCATTCGACATCCACGGCCCGTTGCGCGAGACTCCCGTGCACGAAGACCGGGTCGACTCTGATGGGTTCGGCGTCATACTGTCCGCTGTGAAGGGAAATGGCACATTCATCCGCTCCATGAGCTCTTCATCGCTCAGCGCACCTCGCAAAATCGACCTAGCGTCCCTCCCCACCAAGTCCCTCGCCCAACTCAACTTCGTCGAAACAACACTCGGCAAGACCTCCCTCAGCCAGGCCGAGCACAATCTCGTCGCCGACGTCCTCGGCTCACCCTGGCCAGGCACAGTCGTCTGGTCACAGCAGATGAAGTACGTCGCACTAACCCTCGGCGCAACAGACGTCATGGTGCGCATTCCCAAGACAAAGGAGCGCTACACGTACATCTGGGACCACGCGGGCGGACACATTTTGTTTCAGGAAGCGGGCGGGATGATTCGCGACTTTGATGGCAAGAATGTAGATTTTGGACGGGGACGGAAAATTACCGGGGATGCGAACTACGGCATGATTGGGGCGATGCCAGACGTGTTTGGGGATGTGGAGAGGGCTGTGAGGGAGGTACTTGACAGACGGGAATAGGATAGGATAGGGATGGTGAGTAAGCAAAGCATGTAAGTATGCGGTGTACAGCACAGTACAGTACGAAGAAGGAATGCCAATGCAGCGACAGTGTCGAGCTGGGTACTCTGCGATCACGCCTTCGCGTGACCATCACGCCAGCCTGACTTTGGGTTCAAGGCATTGCTGGTCCTGCTGTACCACGTTGCTTAGTGTCACGCCGCCTCTCACCGGATGGTCACAGAGTGTGGGGTTGAAATGCAGGACGAGGCAGCGCTGGCATGAGCCTCAGCTGAGCGGTCCAGGGATCAGACATCTGCATATGGACAGTGCTGTGGCCTCAAACTCGTGCACGACAGCACAAAATATGCCTTGTAAGAAACGAACATGCATTTTGAAGCATTGCAATGTGAGATGTGCTGCGACTAGCCGTGAATGGATTCAATTGCAGCTGTGCAGACAGTGGTACAGCATAAGTTATGGGGCGATAGCTCTGGCTATTTCACCCGGCCATTGAGAGACTCGGATTGTTCCGAGGTTTCCGTGGATGCCTTCATGTTGTGTTACTGATTGCTATTCCTTCATTGCTTTTGCTGGGTCGTCTGAAGCCGCTGCAGTTATGTCGAAGTCTACGATACACCACCGCCGTTTTTCCGAAATGACACTTTCTCCACCGCGACGTTCTCGTTGCCTTCTGCGTCTTTCCGTAGCTGGTACACATAGAGCACAAGCACGTCGCCTTGCACCTGTGTTGCCTGTTAGCTGCTCGTCCCTCGTGACCTAGTAATTGTGGATAAACTCACATCCATGAGTACGAAGCTGGGCGTTGGGTCCTCATCCTCTGTCCACCACCCTGTCGTCATAGCGCCCGTTGCACTTCCTGGGTTAACAAAGAACTTGCCTTCCATCTCATATGCCTCGAACTTGTGTGTTCCTCCCCATAGCAGCACGTCCACGTCCATTTGCCGTGCTGCGATCAGCAAGCTGTCGCCGTCGCCTGGCGGTACGATCGTGTGTCCATGTGTGAAGCCGATCCGTAGAGAGCCGTGGGTGACAACTTTTGACAGGGCGAGATTAGGTGCCTCGACATCGAAGTCGCCCTTGACAATCTGTAGGTCGGGTGCAATGCCTCGGAGGAACTCGTAGGTTTCGCGGTCGGTAATATTTCCAAGGCATAGAATCTGTCCGATCTTTCCGGGGGCGAGGAGCTTTTTGAACTATCAAAGTGGTAAGTGGCAGCGCTTGGGTGGAGGTAGGTTGGAGCGGGAGGTGAAGGTAGTTGGTGGCGCGAGCGTACCTTTGCTGGGATGTCCTAGGATGCCTGTAAGTTTGTGAGGTCTAGCATTGTATGCGCTTCTCTTTGAGCACTTACTGCTGCTCGGTCTGGTATGAAGAGGTCACCCAAGACCAGCACCAATCGTGATGCCATTGTGGCTGCCTAATTCGAGCTTTGGAGATGTGGGCCGTCTATCGAGATGCGCAAGCTTTCGCGATCTATTTCTGCGACTCTGGACGGATTATTGAGTTCCTTCTAGTGGGTAGTGGGGTCGTGATGTCGAGTGTGTGGATGGAGCTTGGGGAAGCTGTCGGCAAGGCGGTGGCAGAACCCTGCGCGCTTGGCAGGAACCAATGATGCAACCACGCGTGCGCGACGATAGACAACTTCTCTACACAATCAAATCCCTTATTGGAATTCAGCATCGATCAATAGTATATTTATTACGACTTGACATGAACCAAGATTCGCAGTAATATCTACCTCGAGAAGCTCTTCACAGGAACGCTTGCATCTCGACCTAATCATCCACCATTATCTCCATATTCAAGTCTGCTCGCGATGCTCTCCACTGACTCAGATGAGTATTATTTCACTTCACAACCATCTTCATGAATACTACAGAAGATTTTCTCCATTCACGGTGGGCCAACACGAATCACCCTCGCTCTCGATGCTCACGCCAAGCCTCCACTCCCACAAGCAAAGACAAGTCCACGCCATGCTCCAGCAACACCACCACTCCAACCCCAAATACTCCAACATGTGACCCAAAGACCATATCGACGACCCCAGAAGACCCCACGACTTAGCGCCACCCATTATCCGTCGCCTTCCCTCTCGCTCCACCTGCCTCATCCCCATAGCGAGAGAGTCACACGGCGTTTCGTCTATACACTAATTACGACCATACTTTACGCGTCCCAGCTGATCATCACTTCTTCGCATCTGCCGCAAGTTCAGATCTACGGCCTCCACCGCCGGCAACGTCCGGTAGCATTTGGACCCTGTAGACGCAGTGAGCGGAACTTGCCAGCCGCCGAGTGGTAAATCAACGGTACAGTGTAGCACGTGGACTTCTTGTCTATCAATGTGGATAGTCATTTGTTCGGCGATTCAGTCTAATGCGGAAGCATGAGTAGGAAGGTGTGAACTCTCTCCACAAGAGAGCGCCTGGGGAGTGTGGCTGGCTGTCGTTCCAGGGAGCTTGACCCCACAGGTTGCAGATCAAGTCCACTACTACTGATGATGCCGAGGTGGCTCCAGACGCAGGATTGTTCGAATCAAGCGCGATACGCGAGTAACAGTGTATGAAGGCAAACTTGCCGAATATCTTTCCAGGTAGCATCTCACACAGTCGTGAAGTCTGAGCTAATGGCTCCTCTAAACTGGCGCCAGGTATGTCGACTAGGTGACTTCAGTGTGCCATGACTTTTCATGTTTCTTCGACAGTCTGCACATGTGTGTATGCGACCTTTACTGACTTGTTAGAAGCGTCTTGATATCCTAGCTCACGATGATCATGCCACAGATTTTTCGAAGACTGGCTAACGGAATCGCCAGCATAAGCCCCGATCATATATTCATTCAAGTACGGGATCTCAAAAGTTAGAGAGCAGAGAGAGAGTTTATTCATTCCAGTGTTGGTAATCATCCATGAATTTCTAATGAGTGCTCCTATGAAAAACCTAGACCAAGTCCAACAGCAAACATCCAAGTCCAAGCAACATGCTTTTCGTAAACTAGCTTTTCCAGCTATCATAACCAAGCAGCAGCACAATATCAAACGAGAGCGCCAACAATATCAAGTCGCCAAGCTCAAGCATCAACCTTAGCCGCAGTATCAGCAACCTCATCTGCCGTCTTCGCCGCCTCGACATTCTCCTTCTCCTTCACATCCCCCACAGTAGGGACAGCCTGCGCATTGCCCTTGAGCAGCTTCCTCACCACCTCCACAGTAGCCGCCGGGCCGCCAGGCTCAGCAGCCAGAACCTTGCCCTCTTTGTTGACGACGAAGACGCCGCGCGTCGTTCCCTTGGGCGCTTTCTTCATGCCGATTGCCGAGATGAGGGATTGCGCGGGGTCGCAGAGTAGCGTGTAGGGGAGGTTCTGCTTGGTTTTGAAGGTGGTGTTTGCTTTGGGGCTATCGTTGGAGAGGCCGTAGATGCTGTAGCCGGTTGCGGAGAGGGGTGTGTATGAGTCGCGGAAGAGGCAGGCTTGGGTTGTGCCTGTTACAATACAAGTCAATATCGCGTCGAGCCAAAGACAAAGTGATGGGGTAGTGGAACTTACATCCAGGCGTCGAAGCCTTGGGGTAGGTAAAGAGCACAACGCCGGCCTTGCTCTCCTCCAACAACTTTCCGAGCGTCGTCTTGTTCCCCTCGTGCGTCTCGACTTCTCCGCCAAAGGTTGCGAGGTCAATTGTCGAGCCAACCTTGGCGCTTCCTGCAGCGGGCGCGGAAGCTTCACCGTTCGCCTTGCCGGTCACAGCCTCCTTGACGCTCTCGACCGTCTCAGCAACAGTGTCCTGTACCTTCTCGACAACCGTCTTCTCATCCTCAGCCTTCTTGCCCTTAGCAGGTGCCTTCTTCTTCGCAGGCTTCTCCGGCGCAGGAGGCGCCTCTTTGCGCTTGCGGAGCTCGACAGGCATTCTGAAAAGTGATCGCGAAGCTATATCGCAGTCGCGTCAGTGTCGCGAAGATGTACAAATGCTGTTGACAATAATTCCGATAGAGTAAAACGGGAGATGGAGCTGCGCGCAATTCTTGTTGTGCGGTCGCGGTCGGACGGCGCTTACCTGAAATTGATATTGAGCTCGACTAGCAACCTGTGGTACAACCGTTGCTAGGATGAAAGAGGCTATGGCAATCACTCAGAAGACGAAATGTTCAACAAGGCTAGAAAAGGGGACGAGGAGTGCGACGACTATCAGATTGTTCGTCGTTGTCGGCGGTTCTGGCCAGCGCGCGACGTCGAGCTACAACACCAACCTCCTGCCTTGGCACAAATGTCCATATCGATATTAGCCAGATTACATGAGCTGCGACGTTCTGTTTCGAGAGCTTGCGTGATTCAGCTTGTTGCCCCGGGATTGAAGTGGGTTGTGATTGGGCGTTGGGGTGAGGAGGTTGTAAATCCGTCCCGATGGCGCTGTTTCGGTTCGCTTGTGGGGCGTCCGAACATAGCTCCCTTCCCGTCCCGCTCGTTCCATTCTGAGGGGAACGGCTTGCAGCTGCAGTTGTTCATCACGATCTCATCAACACCTAAGTTAATGTCGCTCCAAAGGCTGTCTGCGCTTCCGAATTTGCTCAATAGTCGCGGGCTAAAACATATGATGAGATGGCCAGTATACGGAATGACGAATTAAGGGCTGAGCACTCCTGCTTAGCAGTCAGACGAACCTCAGACCTGACGCTGCTCAAGTATTTTGAGCCGTATTGATCAATCACGCGCATGCTGTCGTGCGCTAGAGAACAGCGACAGGAATACGCATGATCAGAAGGGCATTTTGTGGACAGGAGGGTTTTCTCCGTCCGCGTTCTCTTCCTGTAGGTAACTATACGTGGGACAAGATTTACTTGGTATCGCAACACTAATCGATATATGCTCACCTTCGTTGACATCGTTATCTCTCAAAATGCTTCTTCCTCCCTCATGATCTCTCGAGGAGAACCTATAGGTGGCCTGCGGCTTATCTCCAGCTTGACAATTTGGTACCGTACCGTGGTTGAAGCAGACTTAGGCGCAACGGTGCAGGCCTACCCCACAATCATGAGCTAGAATTCGCTCCAGAAGCAACATGAATAGCCTGCCGAAATGTACTCTATTAAGACTTCATGTTCCCTTGCAATCCCCCCTCCTCTCCTATCTATAATCTCAAAGAACATCTCGTCCCCCCACCCATACGCCTCACCGATTTCTTCGTGCCCCGGAAGGCATTCAATATGGTCTCAATCCCTGGATTCCTTTCGGGTCTGAAACCAACTGCCCGTCAACGGCTAGCCAGTGATTCCGCTTCACTGGTGCAACCCCAACAACAGCAGCCCACCGCCGAGAAAACCGCAAGAACAAATGAACAAGATCTCGAGCCACAATCCACAAACGCCTCAGATCCCGAAGGTCAAGTCCTCCAAGCCACCGAAACGGATGTCTTTGGTAACGAAGACGGCGCCGAAGTCCACTACAAGACATGCAAATGGTGCACACTTCCTAATCGCCACCCATTCCCTATTCAACTAACAACATTCTCAGGTGGCATACCGGCGTCCTCATGCTCGCCGAAAACGTCTCCCTCGGCGTCCTCGCGCTCCCGCAAGCTCTCGCCATCCTCGGCCTCGTCCCTGGTCTTCTCTGTATCTTCTTCCTCGGCCTCATCGCCACCTACACAGGTTGGATCATTGGGGAATTTCGACTTGCCCATCCATCCGTTCAGTCGTTTGCTGACTGCGGCATGTTGATCGCCGGTCCCGTGGGCATGTGGGTAATGGCGATTGGACAAGTGCTCATCTTGATTTTTATCATGGGCGCGCATATACTGAGCTTCTCGATTGCGATGAATGCGATTACGGGACATGTGATGTGTACGATTTGGTGGAATGTTATTGGTCTTGGGCTGTGTTTTGTACTGGGGCTGCCGAGGACGTTTAAGAATGTTAGTTATCTTTCGATATTTTGTAAGTTCATCATCTCCATCACGGAGTGCGTAGTACTGACCAAAATAGCTTGCCTGTCAATCATAATAGCAGTGCTAGTCGCCATGATCGCAATCGGCATCCAAAAGCCAGATATGGGAAGCATCCTCGCCGTCCGTCCCGACGTGTCTCTTCTCAAAAGCCTGGGACCTGTCCTCAACATTATCCTGGCATACAGTAAGCCGCTCTCATCCCCTACTCTATCTTCACGCACGCAAAATCTAATGTAAAAAAGCTGGCCACGTTGCCTATTTCTCCTTCCACGCCGAACTCAAAAACCCACGCGACTTCACCAAAGCCCTCCTCCTCGAACAATCCCTCGCCGTCCTCTTCTACATGACC
>AJMS01009916.1:0-11489 GCA_000263175.2 Phaeosphaeriaceae sp. UM 1110
ATGACATGTGCTGAACGACATAAATTCCGGGCTTTCGCACTTCTAATCTTGCTCTTGTACAATATGAGGCTCGCGCTGATGGGCGTGCGCTGAATACTTCTTGATCCTTCGTCGTGGGATTGGGCGACTGCGGTGTGAAACGTTGCCAAAACTCATCCAAAACACATCGCCCAATCGACTTCGTGCCATCCCAGGAGCCATGAGACAGTGGTCATTGACACTGAGCTCCAAGCATAATTCACTGAAGAATCACAGACGCACATTGGAAATTGATGTCAAGACTCGAGATCGTAGAAGCCATCGACGTTTGCTGACAGGTGGAGGTGCGGCGACATGCTAGGCCCAAAGTGGTAAGCGCCTCATCAACTTCACATTTCCGGAAGCGACGACATTGGTTGGCGTCCCCATCAACGTCAACATGAACGTGAGCGTCAAGGTTGCTTTATGATGACATGGGGTAGCCTTACGGGACGTAAGTCTCCAACATTCCTCCATGAAATGGCAATTGGTAAAGCCGCAGCAGAGGTAGGTGGTCTCTTCAAAACTCCCAGATTCTGGACTGCTCTACGTTGTCAACGTCTCAAAGAACTTTCATCTCATGTAAGAGAATGCTGTGATTTTTCGTACTCTTCCATCGCCTGTCGTCATGAGATGTCGAAGTTATGACATACCGCACGCTGCTCTTTGGTCTTTATACTCTCTGTTATCTCCTCGCAGTCGTGCATTGCCCTACTTCTTAGCAGTATCGCCGGAATCTTAAAGACTTGGTTACGTCCGGATTCAAGATATGGATTCGTTTCTTCGTGAGATGGCGTTGTGGTGGATGACGCAGAGGTGAAAGTGAGAGGTCGTCGTCAGCATCGCGAAATGGCAGCCACCACTAGCCGTTTGCACCTTCCAAAGCTGCCATACGGGCTATAAGAGATTTTCCCACCTCAACCAACGTCTACCTCACTTTCGGCAATGTGCTTGCACCGACATTCATGCGAAACCAGCAGGTAAGCGGCGCAGGGCGGAGCAGGATATCGACCAGGCAACAACATGCCAGACAACAAAGCTGCCAGTTGGCGCAAGAAGATCTCGAGCAAGCCCAAAGACCTTCAGCTGCCAAAGACAAGCCTGGACGATGCAACCAACACGGAGAGCGGTCGTCACCGTGGTTGGCGGAAGACCATGCAAACAAGCCGACCGGTGACACCCACGCCTGCTACGCCAGCAACGCCGACACTCGATGAGATTGAGACACAGAACGAGCGCCAGAACTACTCCCCACGTCGTGACTCCAAACCAAAGCTCACGCGATACACGTCCCTTTTCAGTGGCTTCAAGGACACCTCCAGGGGACTTGAGTTTGACACACCCTGGGATGATAATCAGCCAACCTACGAGCCGTACGTGGATCCCAAGGTTGCTATCCAATGCATTCGCTCGCACATGATTCACTTCTCCATGAAGCCGATACCTTTGGAGTACAGTAACAACCTCTTCTGCATCTTTGAACATTATCACAAATTGTGCGAGGAGAATGGTCACTTGAATGCGGATCTAGAGGGCACACGTCAGCAATTCGAACACGCTGAGCAGTTCTGGGCTCAACAAGAACAAAAATACGCAGACGAGATACATCGCCTCGAATTGGTCATCTCCAAGGGCACATCAGGTGTGGCAGGGTAAGTTCTGGACGATCAAGAAGTCGAATGATACGCTGATAATACAGTAGAGTTCTACATGCTAGACAAGGTTCAGTAATAGATCGCAAGCGCCTGCGTCGAATAATTACCACAAACCCAAACCCGTCGACCTTGAGCGACTCCATGTCACGAGATCAGATCGTGGCCGAGATTAAATCACGAAGCAAAAAAGGTAAGAGCAAGTGTTTTCAGGAAGTGCTCATTTGGACTAAAAGGTATAGTATTGTTTCAAAGGCCAGGTTCACCTTCCGGCCGGATGACGGCGTTGTCGCGGCGTCTAGGACGAGCAAGTACAGATCTCCACATCAGAGATCCTCAAGGACCAGATCAAAGACCACCGACCCTTTCCCGAAAGGTTCAGAGCGAGCTCAATCTAGCCCAACTCAATCGTGTTAGCACGACACATTCAGTCGCAAACTCTATCGGTTCCACCTTCTCTGGCGACAGCGGAGACCTGTTGCCTGACGAAGTCCCATCGTTGCGGGACCTGAGCGAGCTGTCGATCGACTGTGACGCTACCATTGCCCTCCGAGAGGTGAGGAAAGATTGGCAAGATACTGCCTTGCGATTATGCTGACCACACTCTGCTCTGCAGCTTGGTGCACTAGTTGCACGACGAAGAGGTCTCAATGTCGACACTTTTGTTGAAGGTGTGATGACACTACTCCACGAAGAAGACAACGAGTCTGGTGGTGTCTCACATACTATTGAGGTATCGCTTACAAGGAAGACGTCAACAAATACACGTACACTCTCTCCGCAACTATCCAGTGGAGAGCTTACACCCAAGCAAGCTCTGCGCAGATTTCAATCTCAGCCACAATTAAAGTCTGATCAGAAGCGTCGGCGACACTTCTCGTTCGAACCAGGCGAAGATCATCTACAGGCTTTGGAAGAAGACTTGACTACACCTGACGCCCCAGATTCTCTGAGTCATCTATCACCGTGGACTCCTTCATCGTCCCGTGATCCTACGAGTACCCATACTCCTTCGATGCCCAACATGGCACCTTCACACGACACATCCACGCAAGAATCTCAAAGTGCTTCCAAGATACCCAGTCCTCTGCAGGTCTTTGGCAATGTACGCAGAGAATCATCCGTTTCGAGCCTACGATCAACCATGACAAGGTCAATCGATGGTCGCCGTCATTCGCGTTCCAGCACCTTGACCGCCTATCGAGACGACCGGACCAACAAGTTACGTCCAGCATCAAGTAGCCGCAGCAGCTCATGCACAACCTCATATGGTGCACGAGTCTCACCGTCGACCAAAGACCGTACTATGAGCATTCGTGGTTTCAACAGAGGCGACGATCAGAGTCCAAAGCACGCGCACCATGCAAGGATGCCACAAGGTGGCAGTTCTGGTGGGGAGACCACAAAATCGCCCGCAGATGCTGCATCTTGTCGAGCACGTCGCAGCGTGGCCGCGCGCCCGCACGATGAACCAGGTGACAACGGATGAAGAGTCGTGTCACCAAAAGCTCTCGCGTCGTGCTTAAGGCCGAAAGTGAGGTGCATGAAATTTCGCCTGCGAGACTACATACAAAGCTCCGTGATCGGCGGTTACTCAGTCGATAATGGGTTGAAGCAAATCATGAAACGATTTGTTACTTCCCGCTTCTTGCACGGCTCTAGGACAAAGCTTCACTTTAGCCGTTGGGTTGTGGCACGTGTACGCAAAGCAATGCAGCATCTTGTGTCAGGAGATTGCACTGATATCATCGAATGGGACTGGTGACGAGGTCTTTGGCTCTCAAATCTACAACCGGTGTAGTCGTGCGAGGTAAATTGAATTAACCTATGACAGAACCATGAATTTAGCCACTTTCAAAGAGAGAACCATCGGTGCAGGAACAATGTTCCAGCGATTGGCTTCGGTCTGTACATGGCCATAATTCGCGCGAGTCTAGCTCGTTACTCCGTGCGCAGGGATTCAATGTGTCAGCCAGGTCATAACTATAACATGGCTCTGGTAATATGGACCAGGCGTGGACTTTGACGATTGCAATTCTCGCGGGTGCTGACTTAGAGTTACCCGGAAGGACAAATCGACTGTGCAGCTGGTAATCAAAATTATGTTCGCCCCAGACGAAACCGAAATGAGTCCATGGGGAAGCGAAGTTGCCACTGCATGTGCTCCAGATCACATCAGCGACCGCAATTACGACAGCAACTTGTCACAATCTGTACAATGACAAGTGGGCGTTCATGCTCATTGCGATCCGTTTGGTCTGCAAAGGTCGCACGGAACGTTACGTTGCTATCTGGAAGTGGCTAATGCAGCATACAGGAGGAACGGTTGCTTGTAGACGCTTCTGCGCAGCATAAGGTACCTGATTCGTACCCAGCATAAAGATGGACTCAGGCAAGAGTTCTAGACCTCTCTGGGTGCTTCTACTCAGCTCAGTCGTTCGCTGCATGTCTACGCGTTGGAGACGAAGATCGGTGGCGGTGCAATCTTTACGCCACAGCTAGTGATGTAGCAGCTGACAATCGTTACCAAGTCGAGCAGCATTCTACCGCGTGATTGACGAACGATGCGTCAATTCGTGCGCTTGATCGCCCGAGACGTCAGTATCGCCACACTTATTTTTACACAGGACCGCTTTGCCGTGGCTTCTCCGCTGTTGGACAGAGGTTCGCCACATGGTGCACGATTGGGCACAGAGCTCCAAGGTGCCGACAGCACACAAGCCTGGCGTAACCATGCGGCGGGGACTCTGATGTGCCGCTGGGCGCGCAACGGCCATTGGTGCGCACTGTTTCATCGACGACCACAAGTGTCTCGATTATGACGACAGCCGTTGGGAGACTCGAGGCTGTCCTGGCACTGATTCTGGCAAAGCGCCCGCTAAACTACTCCTTAATCTCGGGCTGGCAGCAACAGCAGAAGGTTAGGAATTAAAAGTCATCAGACTAGGCGTGCAACGGGCGAGTTGGCCATAGCAAGCGCGTCGGCGCCAACGGCTGATTACGGGAGGTGGCCCTTGGGCGAATAAGCGGGGAGCTCCAGTGGTCGCCCATGTGCTGCTCATACGCAGGGGAAACGCACCGGAAGCATCGCAGAAGGGACAGGCGGTAGGGGTCGAGGGCGCGAGCATGCTCGATTGGGTCGGCGGCAGTGTAGGGAGCCGCGTGGAAGCTGCAACGACCAGGGAGGGTTGAGGCTCGCCCATCGGGACGAGCGTGGCCGGCACATGTCATAACGCATACGGAGCGCACCGCTGAGGTTTTGTGGCATCCAGGATGGCCTAGTCAGGTTCTGCATGGTGGCTACGGCTTGTCAAAGTAAAATACAGTGGACAAAGCCTGGCACGGCACAGCGGGCCAGCACGGTCAGCCACACAAGGCTCGCACGCGCACGGGCAAGTGTGGCTACGGTGGAGTGGGTTGGAGAAACAACGGCCTGGGATCGCTGCAGCAGCTCGCCCGGGACGGGATTTGCGCTCTTGGATGCGGGATCGCGACAGATGCAGCGACAATCTGCACCTCATGCGGAAGTATGAGTCTGGCCATGCGCGGCAGTGTGGCTGTGCAAGAAGATCAATCGCGCTTGGGTGGCCCGCAGAAGGGCAGCAGACAGAGTACCGGTAGCCGTAGACGAGACGTCTGAGGCGGCCGCCGCAAAATTGCAGCGTTTGGAGCCCTGCCTAGACCGCAGACCCCACTGCTCGTTTCCGATGCCACGCGCCTTTTGCATCCCATGTCAGTAGGGCCCGTGGACTCTTGCGCCGGGCATGCTACTAAAGTCTGTGGCTTGACCTCTGGCTTGACCCTCTTGGAAGCTGCTCCGGCTCATAACCACTTCTATCAAAGCCTCCCCCAACGTCCCCCAGCTCGACCTTGCTTCCTGATGCGCCTCAACTGCCTACAGACCTCTCTCCTCGAGCTCCATAGCGATGTTTCGCAACCGGTGCGTGCTGCCCCCGACCTTTTTACTGCTGCATGTTTGCTGCTGGCGCCCGCGACGGCAGAGCGTGCTGTCATGTGCGCGCGTCGCGTTGCTCGTCGTGCGCCTGGGTACTTTGCTGCGCTGATGTGACTGACCGCCATTAGGACCAATTCGCAGAAACCGAATGAAGACCTCCTCGAGTCCTTCAAGTCGACCTTCCCCCACCTCGCCCAGCGCTCGCACTCAATTGCTGGGCCCTCGGGGCACTCCCTCACAGATGCGCTCGACGTAGCACACCCCTCCCGGTATGTATTCCATCCCATCACGCCTGCGCTGCAACTGCATCACCCCACCAACCACCGCCGGGCTGCTTGCAGCACCAGCACGCAATTAATCCGCGCCATGTGCTGACTATGATGCGCCTCCAGCCAGCCTGGCGATCACGACGACATCAAGGACCAGGACCCGACGCCGCGCGGGAGCGACCAGCCATGGAGATTCACCCCGTCGCTGCTTGACCCCAACAGCTTCGCATTCACCTCTTTTGCAAATCAGCCTCCTGGGTACTACACGCCGACGCCGGGCGGTACAAACACGCTCTACCACAGTCAAGCGGGAGATCTGCATACTCCCGGCTTCAGCTTTGGCCTAGGAACACCACTTTCGCTACCCACCTCGGAAGGAGGCGTCCACGCCGGACAGACTGCATCAACCGCCCATCTCCACGGCTTCAATCCTAATGCCTTGGGATCAAATCACCATTTCCCAAACACCAATCCCTTCGCTCTCCAGCCGCAACATTCGCAGGCGTTTGCACCACACCAGTTCACTCACGCGCCATCCGCTTTCGACCATGCCCCCTTGGCGCCAACCCACGAGGAGTCCTCCATGGACTCCATGGTCACGGACATTGAGATGCAAGAGCATTCACCGCTGATCGGCTTCGCACCCCACTCCTACCAGGACAACATCGCTGCTGCTGTAGCCCCACCGCCGCATCCTTCGTCCGGCCAAAATTTCCGATATCACGTTACCCTCAATGCTCCAACCGCCATGATCAAGTCGTCCGACGAGGTGCCCGTCACCTATCTCAACAAAGGACAGGCTTACTCCATCTCCCTACTCGACACTGCGCCTGTACAAGCGTCCGCTGCGCCCGTCAAGTACAGGACTTTTATTCGCATCTCCTTCGAGGACGAGCAACAACGGCAACGCCCTGCTTCCTGCTGGCAGCTCTGGAAAGAAGGACGCGGCACCAACGAAGCGCACCAGCGAGGTGGCCGCCTGCAAGCCGTCGAGTTTGTCGATCCGAGCCAAGTGGGCGGCGGCGAAGTGCAAGGGCGGCCCAGAGTCGAAGTCGAATCATCATCCTTCGACGGATTCGCTGTGACCTGGACGCCGGTGCAGAATGCGACCCCAGAATGCTCCTTGGCGGTGCGATTCAACTTCCTTTCCACGGATTTCAGCCACTCCAAGGGCGTTAAAGGCATCCCCGTGCGTCTCTGCGCAAAGACCGAGCTTGTTACCGAGGTCGCTGGTTCGCCTCAAGGCAAGTCCGACGCCGAGCTCTGCTTCTGCAAGGTCAAGCTTTTCCGGGACCATGGAGCCGAGCGTAAATTATCAAATGACGTCGCACACGTCAAGAAGACCATTGACAAGCTGAAGCAGCAGATCGCGCAAGTGGAGTCTGGCATGAAGGACTTTGGGAAGCGCAAGCGCAGCAGCTCAATATCCAAGGGCAGTGCAAGCACAAGACCCGGAAAGGTGCCCAAGCATAAGAGAACATGGTCCATGTCCTCAGCAAACTCCAATTCTGGAGCACGCGCACCAGCTGAAGAGGACCTGCACATCAAACTGGCTTCGCTTCAAGATATGTTTAGCTCAACACGGCCTGTAAGCGTACTATATTTGCAGGGCGACGAGCAAGACGACCCGGATCTGCATCCAGTACAGCTAGTTTCGAGTCCACAGGAGCTCTCCAAGCTTGATACTGGAATGGATGCCCAGATGTGGGAGGGACAAAGCTCGCATACTGGCGCGTCTTCCATGGTATCACCAACGCCCAGCTCACAATCTATCCCCTCCGACAAGCGCCGGGGGTCCTCGTTCCAACGCCCAAAACCGTTCCAACCCCCATCCCGAATGTCATCGAATGAGTGGAGAAGTCTTCCGCAGACTGCGACAGGAGATTTGAAGGGAATGGTCGCAATGCCTGGTGGCGCAGATGTACCGACCAAGGTGCAGAGGCCTTATTCTGACGATCACGCGTTGTCTGGCTGGATTGAAGCTCTGGGGGTGGACCAGACCTATCAGCCGCCCCCGGAGCCCATGCTCAAGCCAGGTAAGGATTTCTCAGAACCTCATCGTTGATATGCATACTGACATCATATTCTAGTGGCATGCTTCTTCGTGCAACCCAGAATCGCAGGGCGACAACCTGACGACAACTACTTCCGTGCTGTGTATCTCATGGAACGCACCGTAAAGGCACTCGTCAGCGGGATCGCATTGAAGATCAACGTCGAGCCTACAAAGGTCACTCGCACGATTCGTGTCAACCAGAAGGGCCTCCAGATTTTGATGGACGACGATGCTGTCAATGCTCTACCAGAACAGCAAGACATGACCGCTGAGTTTCACGAAATCGGCACTCCGCCTGTACATCACCTCAAACGGGAATGGGACGCTGGTCCCACAGACATCCAGGTTGATGGCGACATCAGCGTCGTGGAGAACGTGAACAGTTCCGGGTACGAACTACGTCTCCTCTTCTAATGCTGCGCCCGGCGCTGTACACTTTTCAATCGCTGTTCAACTCCTTCGAGACCATCTCACGAATCCACACCTTAATGACTTTGCACCATTTTCGCGTTCGGTTTGGATCACCCATCGCTCCCTAGGGCTTAATCCTATCCAGTCGTATCGGCACGGCTGCTTAACTTTTGGCGTTGCCAGTTTCTGGAGATACCACGCCCTCATATCGGGCCTTTTCTTCCTTTGGTCAACACATGGCGAATTTACCGCCCATGGCGACGAGTTATTTTCTCTTCTTTTCTCTGGTTCCACCACGATACCCCATTACATTCCCACTTTTCAAGCGGCTTAAGATTGCAAATAATGAGCGAGTGCGAAATACGGCGGAACGTAGCGACGTTTTACATACATATGCAGCGCGAGGCTGAGCAGGCACAGAGGTGCCATTCTGTTTCAAGATACACATAAGAGCGCAGGGTCTGACTTCTATCAAAGACGACTTGACGTCCTCAACTATCTACATGTGCATTACTTTTCTTCATGTCACTCCTGATGCACTGTGCATTTTTCAACTCTCCACCGTATCTTCACACTGATCGCGATCATGACAGCAACGAGTGGGCCGATACACTGAACATCTTTTCACACGTGTACCGAAATAGTCAGGTGAAGGCTCCTGATCAGCAACGCGCAAAGCTAGTCACCGACACGACTCAGTACCAGGTCCTGGCAATTACCGAACGTAAACACATCACACGTCGCACAGATAATGACGATATCATGGATAACAATGCAACGACTCCGCACCCACCGAACGACACACGCACACTGTTCGTCTGACACGTCAAAGCCAGACCGCCCAAGTCTGACATCTGATCGTTGCAGTGAAAGGGGTCCCTAGATCACCTTGAGCGAGGGTGGCTGGTGGCATCTTTAGCCGCACGCCAACCGCAGCCGTGCACTAAGTTGGTGCGCAAGGCTTGATGTCATGCTGCAGCACAAAACTGGCGAATCAGATTGCTTATACGCGTTTTGAACACCACGATGGGACTGCAAGACGCGTTAGAAAAGGATGCGTTGTCAAATTTCTGACATGATCGAATAACAATCTTGCGGAATGTCTGCAGCGGGCGCGGACGATTAGCTGGCCGTCTCTCCATCACTCGTTCAGCCTTGATGGTTGAAACTTGAAACCAATGGCGCGAACATGACCCTACGAGCAGCCGACAAGGTTGCAGCGCCAATGACAAGCCGTCTGGAGAACTATAGGCCGGGACATTGTTCAATCATGACGGAGAGACGAGGACAATCATTCCCCGAGCGTACGACCTTAGCTTTTGCTTCAGTGGCCAGAAGTATTCTAGCGATAATGAGGATCACACGGCACGTCTCCGGTGTTGTCTGAGAGTCTACGACTGTCCACGTACTCATTTGCGACTCATCTAGGGAACGTTTGCGAGCCGTTTATCATATCGCCACTGACTACAGGTGTAACCGAACCATCGTGGACCCCGAAGACCATTACAGACCTTAGAGTGCTCAGGAGACGCGTACTACAAGCTGTGCCCACAATCTTGGACTAAGTAGAACTCGCTAGAGTATCCATCAATCAGATCTCTTCGTCAATCTATGTTTAGTACATGTTGGCAGATGAACCCGCTTCGCTCTAGCCAATGAAGCTACGTAGGTATTGGATCAGCACACAAACTACTACAGTCGGATCTTGGACCCAGCCACAGGTGGCGATATATATGCATTCGCCACAATCTGTGGCACCAACACCGTCACAGCTGATAACCGTCGAGACCGTTCAGTCGTGACTCATAACAAGCAGCAGATCGTTACTCGAAGCAAGGTGCTCCGACAGAGGTGTACCAGATTCTGAAAGTACCCCTCAGCGGATTATAGTGAGGGGAAACATGCACAGCCACACTTGTACATCCGACCCTAGTACGTGTTTGCCATCTCAGTCGAAGCTCCGCTCACCATCAATGGCTCCCACGTTTGAGTACTGAACGATCTCACGGCAAGTCCCACATGTGACATTACGTGCTGTCATTTGGGTTGCATTGAAGTAGAATTAAAGCTCCGGCCCACCGTTTAATGACAGACTTTTGAGCGCGAGGCCGTTGCACCACCGGCGCCCACTCCGCGACTCGGGACATGGTCCTCAGCAAGCGAAGCCAGAGCGATGGCTTGGTTGGCTCTTTGCACGTAATGCTTGGGACCGTTCTGGAACCGGCCATTCCTCACGCGGAAATTGCGTACTCCGCACCAAAGCAGACAGCTATCAAAGGTAATTCCTCTAGCATAGGATTACCTTCAACAGACCGCGGATGTGAAGGTGCACGTGCTATTGGCGACCATTAATGCTACTGGCGCCATCGTAACAGCGCGAAAGCACAGAAGCTGTTCGCAGAGTTTGCGATCGGTCATGACACCAATCCCAGCAATCGATGCCCGCCTATCTGGTGGAATAACTTTCCACCCTTGTCCTCATCGCGCCTTGGCACTTCTCCAAAGTGATGTTCCTATCAGCACCAGCCCTGTGAAGTGGGCATAATGCAGCAATTTCCGCTCCCTGCACGCAGAATCGTCCAAGTCGCCCAAGACCTCGGGTTCGGGTTCCTAATTCCATCTTGCTTCCTTTCCTCATGATCGACCTAATGCGGACATGAAGGGCAGAAACAAAGCAAAAAAAAAAAGGAAAGCAAGTGGAGTGACTTCATGATGATGCTTGATGCTAGACTACCAGCGGAGCGGTGTAGATTTGGTCTCGCTCCTGATCGCCAACAAGCACGTTTCAGATGGACCCGAAGACTGCACGCCGCGCAGCTCGACTCCACACATCCAAGCAAGGCACTTGACACAAACACCCTGATCCTCGGAGCACATCCCACGTCACACCTCCACTGCTCAGTCCAGGCGCACGCATTGGCCGAATCGCGCACACTTTCCTCCCATCGTCCTGAACGATCTGAGTAGCGCGTAAAAGAAGGGAATAATCATACGATTTGCTTCGCGCCGATGCATTGCGATTGCGAACAGACGCACGCCACAAGCGTTAAGCCCATCTCACTTTCCCCCAGCCATCTCATCGCGCCGGCCGGCCGGCTAAACTCCCAAGTGACTCGATATCCATCTCG
>AJMS01009915.1:0-11485 GCA_000263175.2 Phaeosphaeriaceae sp. UM 1110
TAACATTCGATATACCACGGTCGACACATGCTCTCTTCCGAGCCCTGCTTACACTCTACGGCGACTTCACTCATACACCAGCCTGCAACAGCATTACATGCTACCTAGGCTTCAAAACCAACGCAGGTCCAGTAAGTCTAGGCTCGATCGGGTAGTTCTTTTCTTGCCGAATCACACCTTTTCGCATCTGTGCGCTTGCTGAATGCGGCTGTAGTAGTGTGTATCTGGGGTATCTGTTCTGCATTCCCCCGTTCGGCACAATGTTCCTCCCCGGATTTGTGTACATCTTCTTTATTCTTCCTTTGTCGTCAGGTGGACATTCGGGGCATTGGTGGGGCCATGCCGAATTACGAGATTCGGAGCATTAATGGTAAGCTAATTGGTGGGGAGATTGACCGTTGTGCCGAGCAGGAGGCTGAGATCAGCTCGCGAACCGCACTGCACATCCCACACACTAAAGCGATTTCGGATCTCTACCCTGTCGATACTCATCCACCATCGCTGACTTCGACCCCCTCGAGGCGGAAGAAGTTCTGGCCGGCACGGGAAGGTTTTTTTCCGAGAGCACTTTCCGTTGTCCTCCTGGATCACATCAGCTCACAGACTTGCTGTCCATGATCCGAAAGTGGTTACGTCGAGCGCCAAACAATAGAGTCGTCTCAAACAAACACCTCACATGCAGCATTTGCTGCGGATAGGAGGACCCACAACATGTTAGAGCCATACATTAGTGCATTTCGAAACTCGAGTTTAGTTCGTTGGCGTGAAAACACCGCAAGGTTTGATATAGCCATTGCAAGGGTCCTTGTACGTCCCAGGCTGTCATGCCACGAGTGTTTTGGCAAGCCAAGCCCGCTTCGCACGTGGAGAGTCCTGGTCCCCCCTGGGCAATCGGACCAAGTGGACGGTAATGCTCATGTATATGTCCTGGTCATTGGAACACATGCTGTATGGCCACGGTCAAGTCAAGCTTCGATGCGAGGTTGGGATGTTCAGCTTCGCCGTATATCATTCAGGTACACATCATGCAGGCCCACAATAATGCCAAAGTGACCAGTCTCTATTCTTCCACAATTGCCCTAACATCAATAGCTCCGAAACAACAGCCCTCGCTTGCACTGGGACGCCTTTTTATTCACTGTGTGGAGTGGCGCGGCTTGTAATCCTACTCATCCTGGCCTGATGATTGGCTTGTCGTCCAAATGTACCAACATGGTGGCGCAATGAGCGTCGTCGGTCTTCGTGTCTCGGACGACGACCATGAGCAGCGCTGGAGCCACTGCGACCGACGACTCCGCCTCGCACGGACATGCTCTTCTCATATGGATATCTGGTGAGAAGCCAGGAATAGCGGGTGCTTTTGGTCTATATAAGATGGGTTGTCTCTTGTTGGAAGACATGATACACAAACAACGGCAATACCGCCAAAAAGCTTGTTTGATTTTATTGGAGGCTCATCATTCTGCTGTAACCAGAAAAGCTTTCGTTGCCTGACAGCATGTCTCGTTGGTTAAACTTCGTCGGCCTCCTTGGCTTCCTATCGTCCACCACAATTGCAGCCCCGCCGCCCAATCGTGGTGACCTTTGCCAGGCAATCAACAAAAGGTTTCCAGGCACCGTTGGCTTCCCAAACAGCACTCAATATGAAGATTCACAACAGCACTATTTCGCTCTCGATGAGCGTGCAGTGATCCCAAGATGCGTATTCCGACCGAAGTCAACCCAGGATCTCGCAGAGTTCGTCAAGATTGCAGCTTCGTATGCCCCTGATGAACATGGTCCGTCTCATGGTTCGCCTCATGGTCCGCCTTCAAATCAAAACGACTCCGTCTCCAAGCCCCTGTTCGCCATCCGCAGTGGTGGACATTCTTTGTGGAAAGGAGCAGCCAACGCAGAGGATGGTCTCACGCTTGACATGCGAGGATTCGACTCCTTCTCCTTGAGCAAAGATAAAAAGGTGGCCTCGATCGGTGGCGGCACCAACTTTGGTACGACCGTATATCCAAATCTTCAGCCACATAACCTAACCGTCGTTGGTGCCCGCTTGATCGGTGTTGCAGCAGGAGGATTCCTCAGTGGTGGCGGCAAAAACTACTTCTCTCGCAAATATGGATTTGGCTGTGACAACGTCTACGGATACGAAGTTGTTCTTGCCAACGGCAGAATTGTGTACGCATCATCGGCTGAAAACCGCGATCTCTGGCTGGCGCTTAAGGGAGGATCTAACAACTTCGGCATTATCACTCGATATGACGTTGCAACCTACAAACTTGATGGAATGTGGGGTGGCGTCAATTCGCTTGCATACTCTTCAGAGTCCCTAGACTACAATGCGCAGGCCTACCATGATTTTATGCGTCCCGAGAATTTTGACGATGCGGCTGATCTCGGTGTACTACTCGGGTTCTTCCAAGGCAACTTCTTCTTGCAGAATACTTTATTCTATTCGAAGCCAGAAGCCAATGCTACATGCTTCAAGAATTTCACGGCGATACCAAGTGTCACTGACAGCGCCCTACACTTCAACTCCATCACCAAGATTGCTCAGGGAGACGGATTGGTTGTGCCCGCCACTATTCCACGGTAAGTCATCCCATCATCTCCGTGATATTGCGTGATCACGAGCTAACCCGCGTCAAGATCATTCGAACTTGTCTTCGCATTCCACAATACAGACGCCAGCACATACCGTTCACTCTTCCAGCTCTGGCAAGACGAGATCACCAAGATCGGCAAGACTGATGGTCTGCAGATCCAGTACCTGCTACAACCTATGCCCGTAACCAATGGCACTAACTCCATCGGCCTCCCAGCTAATGGTCGGGATATTTCCCTGTGGGTTTTCACTGGCGCCTGGAACAATGCCGCCGATGATGATGCTGTTATCAAGACCATGCAAAGTATTACGGACCAGTCCGAAGCCATGCTCCAGAAACAGGGCCTGCTGCTTCCGTACAAGTATCTGAACTACGCAGATGTAACACAAAATCCTATCGCTACGTACGGGAACGAGAACATCCAGCGCTTATGGGCGGCGAGCAAGAAGTACGATCCGAAAGGACTGTGGCAAAAACATGTACCGGGCTATAAGCTGCCAACAAAGTACTAGTACTAGCATGTTTCATCTTCATTCTATTGCTTGTCAGGGCCACGTGGCTACACGGTTGCAAGGACCCACATGTGCCTTGTTGTTCGGTAACCAATAATTCTGCCTTTCGCTTATTTCTTCTGTATGTAGTTGAGTAGTTCCGAGCTTGAATATCGTAGAATGCATGCTATATGAAATTGAACACCGAATCCGAACGCCTAAATTGTGAACACTTGGATGCGAAGTACGATCGTGTTGGGTATTGGCCGGTTGGTAGGATTGTCTATACCAGTTGGTCGGTATACAAAGGAGCTAGCATCTTCCGAGGTCGTGATGCACCGCACAACTCGTCTCATAATAGTCCGACCATGTACCAGCGTGCCGCATACAACTAAGAAAGTACAAGAGTATACACTTTTAGCGCAACATCCTGTTGTGCGTCGAAAACATTTATGCGGTGATACTATACGACTTTAAAGCTTTCTAGTGCTCCTGGCTGACTTGTTCATACATAGTAGAATGCATCATTAAATACGAACTCCTTCGTACGTCGTACATAAGGAGCCGCCTATACACTCGTGAAGGCCAGGGATAATACTACTCGTTCTCTTCACGCTTTAGGACACCATCAAACCATGTTGACGTTCCCTTGCCTTTTCGAAGCGAGCCTTGGAACACTGTGAAAGACACAAACCGGACTCCCTTACTCAAACTTAGTCAGAAGGGTGAAGAAAAATCTATCACACACACATGTAGCAAGCCAACTTGTTGTGTACAGGTTTGTGTCACGCGAGGCTTCGCGTATTGGCCGATGGTCAGTGCAAGCGAAGTGATACCAAAGCTTGGATCAATGCGCACGTGTTTGGGTATACGAGATATATTTGTCTTGTGTTGGCACGTTGTTAGGCTTATCTGCATGAGTCGTCCGGCCGTAACATGTGGGCTCTGCATCTGGTTGACCCTGCAGCAAACATGCCTGCTCACCCGCAGTCAAGCCTGTGTAAGCGGATCGCCCCGGCGAACGATAAAATCTGAACGGTGAAGCCAAGCTCAATGCCACTCCTGCGACAACATGACTCGTACACTACGATAAGATGTGTTGAAGATCCAGGATCTAGTAACGTCGAGCGACCAAAAGAGGGCCTAAGATCGTCCAAGCACTTCATTGAGATCGAGTACGTGAGATCCGCAATAGGCTCGGTGTGCGATGGGGCGCCTGAGAGCAGAGGCCATCAATATGGGTGAAACCACTTCCAGCTCATGGCAAGTTGAGGCCTTGAGGTAGGACCTGCTCGGCATACTCGAGGCTAGGTCAATATAATCCTTCTATGTCGCAATCGTAAGTTCGGTCTCATAATCCGGCCGCCAAAGAATGTGGACGCAGCTTACGACGTGAGCTTGGATGCAGGGTCTGGGCCATTACCAGGCAATAGCACCCCGGATAAATGGACCAAGGATAAAACCAAGGAAGCACGTAATTCAGTTAGACGTAGTCAGCTTACGGCCTGTTCCAGCGTTATGTACCTGTCTTACAGCGGAGCACGCCAAGAGTAGCCGCCGTTCATGCAGCCACAATGCACACATCTGTTATGCTACCGGATTAGCTTCTTTGTTCTACATAGTGGGCTCATTGAGTGACTGTATGGGTACGCAATTGGTGGCTGAACGAAGTGAAGGATCTACAACCTGGGTTTCTGGTTTGCCTGCTGTTCGGGCCGGTTAGCTATAAATGCCGTATCCGACTTTGTACAGTTTCCTCATCTCGTTCGATGCCTCGCAGATCTTGCAACACAGAATGGCAAACACTGCAACGATTCGACAATCTTGTGATCGGTGTCGAAATCACAAGCTACGGTGCGAACGCGCAGGAGACACAGACACAGGCGCTTGCGCAAGGTGCATTCGCCAAAATTCTCAATGCGTGTACAGCCATAGCCTACCCAAAGGCCGTCCAAATCAATATCGACTTGCAGAGAAAGCGGAGCAAAATTCGCCCACTGGTAACTCACATTCCAAACGACGAGCGAATACCCCTCTCCCACCAGATACTCGGAGACCAACCAACTCTCGAGTGAATAGCTCCACAGCCGTAACGACTGAAGCGACACTCGGAAGTGCTAATGCCCCGACTCTCGGCTCGATGAAGGACAGCAACGGACCCAGGATTCTGGAAGAACCCAAATTCGATGATTCCGTTTTGAGCTCTCTACCGTTGGCGGCTACGACATTACCATGGATTGGGAGCTGGCGTTGGAATGATCTGAACATGGAAGACGAGAGTGGCGAGCGATCTGACGATTCGATGAAGCTGTTGGATACGGACCCTCCGCCATACAACACCTCGTTCCTTGACTTTTTCCCCAGCCACCAGATGCCTCCCTCTCTGGTAACTATTGGCACAAGAGACGATCAAGGCACCTTTCCGGCCGTATCTGCTGATCGAGATCTGTTGTCTCTCGATCAAGAGATTGGACTCTATATGGACAGCAGCATCATGGAGGGCGTCGTAAGCCACAGCACGACAACTAGCGATCCCACGAAAGCCGCTTGTCCAGCGACCTCCGCTCTAACACAATTGAGCATGCGTCTCCATCCACTTCACAGCTCAAGCCATGCGCTTGCGAGCGGCGCTTCGTCTCCAATGCGGCCATCAACATCCCAAGGATTTGGTGCCTCAGAAAGGAACGCGCAGATCATCGACAAGATTGTGTTCCGGTCCATTATGACGCAGCTCGTGGTAGGCTGGTCTGACAAGAGCTATCAGCACCAGGATGGCGGCCCATCCGGAAGCCCAACGAGCGCAAGAGACATCCTTCAGAACGCGATATCGGCGTCTCGGGAGTTTGTAGACATTCTTGCGTGCCTCCAGCACTTTGCATCGGGGACCAACACCCCTCCTAACACTGGTGGCGGAGTATACCTCACACCAGTTCCAACTCCGACCAGGGGCTCTGACCAGGCAGGCGCAGTTGCATCGGGCCGAGCGACCAAGGGTCATGCGAGGGACCCTTTTGTTAGGCATCTGGTGACTGCATGTCATGGCATGCTTTTATCGATCTACACAGCCATTTTTGGTGTGCTGCAGCGAGACGTAGAGGGCATGTCAGATAATAGGGGGAAGTGCGGTAAGCTTTTAGAAGACATGGATGCACTGAAAGACATGCATCTGGTCATGGTGATGCAGTTATGTTCCTACCTCATTAGGCGGCAGCAGCAGGCAGTGGAGTCGTACATGGAGTCGCAGGACCCGACCGCTGCTTATTTTCCGGGTGAGCTCGAAGCGGAGATGCAGCAGGGGCTTGTGAGACTCAAGAAGATGTTGCGAATTGAATAGACCGTGCTCGAGTTAACGTATACAAACAATGTTTACCGCATGTCGGCGCATACGAGCAAATATCACGGTGTCTGGCGGACCCATGGCTATGTTCCCTCCCGCTTGAAGACCTCTTAAACTAGCTGCACGATGGAAGAGGCCTACGTACCATTTTTCGCCCATATGCGCTAACATGCATTGTTATCTGATCATGCAACACATTACACGTATTCTTACAGGGAAATATTGTTGCCTATTAAAGGTCAAGGACGCGGCGCACCCTGCCTCATCAACAACTTTGAGCACGCAATCGGTAATCACCTTTTTTTTTTTGCAGCCATTCGCTCGCATGAAGTGAAAGAGGCAACGGCTATGTTCAGATGACTTAGTGCTGCACGAAAGGCTATTTCGAAAGCATCCACCCCACCGCTCATGGTGGGTTAGCAACGTCGATGAGGAGGTACTTCCATTGATGCTGGAGATCGAACATTGTGAAAGAGGCTGAGATAAGCCGAAGTACTTGACAGTGCAGATCTAGGGAAGTGGGCAGCCCCTTGTCGTGGGGTGGGCGGCAGCATCTCCGAACATTGTTGGATCCTGTAGAACACCTGGCCTATGATAACAATGGCGGAAGCCACCCGCTAGCGCGTCCGTTAGTCGGCGCGCTAGGCCGTCGATGTGTACACTATTGCACGCGGCTGCATTCATTGTGTAACCACAAGCGGCCTAACTTTGGCCCGGTCGGCTCAAACCATGGGCCGTCCGAGGCTGTCTGGATGCAAGGCGTGATCTGCTGCACGAAACTGCGGATGATTACCCACCATTCACAGGCGGTCCGCCTAGTAAGAACATGGTTCCCTTAACGTGAGCAAGGGTGGACGGAAGTGGCTTGATGCCGGCAGCCGCGAACGGAAAGGTACCAGAGAGTAATAACATGGTAGACAGCTTTGCACCTGACAGTTACGAGTTTGGGCTCATCCATCATCACCTTCACAACAAGTGACTCAAGCGCCTTTCTTTTTTGGCCACGCAAAGCTCACATGAAAGTCAACATGGAGCAGGACGGTATTCCGCTATCAAACAACCACGACGAGAAGCATCAGGATGTCGCTGCTGCAGATGATGGTCAAGTCACCGCGTACCCAAGCAAAGCAAAGCTCACTCTGATCACCATTGCTCTATGCCTCAGTGTCTTTCTCATGGCTCTGGACAACTCCATCATCGCGACCGCCATTCCAAAAATCACCGACGAATTCTCAAGCATCACCGATGTTGGCTGGTACGGCAGCGCATACTTGCTCACTACTGCGGCACTGCAATTGCAGTTTGGCAAATTCTACACGTACTTGAGCATCAAATGGACCTACCTCACGGCGATTGCCATCTTCGAGCTCGGCAGTCTGCTCTGTGGTGTAGCCCGGAGCTCCACGACGCTCATCGTTGGGCGCGCAATTGCGGGTCTCGGTGCTGCTGGCATCTACTCTGGTGCTCTGATCATTCTGGCCAACAGTGTGCCATTGGACAAGCGTCCTGCCTACATCGGCCTCATTTCGAGCATGTATGGCATCTCCTCTGTTGTAGGACCTTTGTTAGGTGGTGCTTTCGCCGACAAAGTGACATGGCGATGGTGCTTCTACATCAATTTACCAATTGGTGGAATTACCGTCGCCATCATCGCCTTCTTCTTTCCCCAGCCTGTGCAGCACAAGCCTCCACCAGAGCCATTTTTCCGCCGCATCTGCAGGTTTGATCCACTTGGCACGCTCTTCCTCATACCCGCCGTCATTTGCGTCCTTCTGGCGTTGCAATGGGGAGGAATCGAGTACCCGTGGAGCAATGGTCGCATCATCGCACTGCTGGTCTTGGGGGCACTCTTGCTTGTTGGATTTGTCCTTGTGCAAATGTGGCAGAAGGAGGACGCTACAGTTCCACCACGCATCTTCGACAGCCGCACGGTGTGGGCATCGTCTCTCTACGCGTTTGGGCTGGGTGCTAGCTTCTTTATCGGTGTATACTACATACCGATTTGGTTTCAAGCTGTCAGAAACACAACGGCCGTAGGATCCGGAATTCGCAATCTGCCAATGATGCTTTCAGCAGTCATCTTCAGCATTGTCGCGGGGGTCGCTGTGACTGCGCAAGGGCACTATGCCCCCTTCTTCTATCTTGGCACAATCTGCATGTCGGTCGGAGGCGGACTGTTGACGAGATGGGTTCCTGAATCTTCCGCATCCGTTTGGATTGGATATCAAATTCTCTTTGGAGTAGGAGTAGGTTTCGCACTGCAACAGCCGATGGTGGCGGTCCAAACCGTCTTAGACATCAAAGATGTGCCTGTTGGGGCGTCGCTCATTGTCTTCATCCAGTCTATCGGGGGCGCAATGTTTGTTGCAGTGGGCCAGACCGTCTTAACGAACGAGCTTGTCAAACAACTTGCAGTAAATGCTCCCAGCGTCCATGCGGAGACTCTGCTAGCAACAGGTGCGACGAGGCTCGAGAACGCATTTTCTGGCGATGTATTGACCGCAGTCATCTTGAGCTACAATGGCGCACTCTCTCGAGTGTTCATAGTCTGCGCTGCTATGGCTGCTTTCACTATCTTCGGGTGCGTCTTCGTGGAATGGAAGAGTGTCAAGGGAAAGGAGATTGATATGTCCATGGGTGGATAAGCTCGAATACATTTCAACGGAACGTTCAGACACGACTGGGGCACAATTGCCATCAGTATCTTGCATTTAGGAACAATATGGTTCAGGAAGACACCAACTTGTGGCTTCCAAGACGTTTTCAAGCCTATACCAGTAGAGTTCAGTTAGATATTCAGCCCCAGAATATTATGCACATGTTTCTTTTAGTTATCAGATATCCTGAGATGCATCATGTCCTAGTATAAGCTGATTCGTGCTAATGTATCATACAACAAAGTGTTTTCGTGAGCTTCCTTTTTGAGTGTTGCCTGAACATACTCTACAGCTTGCTTAGAGTCCACAGCATATGCAGACCGACAAATTTACTACATTTGAATTGTTCTCACGTGGCTATTGCGAGCTAAACGTTCCTTGCTATCCACAATGTGCGACTATGTCAGACTCGTCAAAGTCTCCGTATGAGACCATTAAGCTTACCCGATGCTTCGGAGACTTAGATTCGAGACTGTGTTGCGAAGCGTGAGGTCTTTGCACCTTCCTAGTGTAGTCTATCTAATGCTCCGACTCTACAATCCGGATTTGCTTCCGATCCGACGAGCAAACTCAGTGTTCCGGGATCTTCGTATTGAAAATATTTGAAAGATACCGACTTCACCATCATATCCAAGATAGTGCTGCTACACCCGATGTTCATTTCCTTCTACTACACCATAGTTTGCAACGCCAATTCGTTCACATTCACTAGCGAAAATGCCTTCACTAAATGCTGAGCTTTCGCTCCCCAGACACCAATCCGCAATCACAGCACAGGGCAAGGGCTTACTAGCGATCAAGCACGATGTTCCTGTCCCTTATCTCCTGCCCGACATGGCCATCGTGCGTACCGCCGCCGTGGCTCTCAACCCTGTTGATGCCAAGATGCTAGACTTCAGTGCCTCCGCAGGACCCATTGCGGGTAATGACTTCGCCGGCACTATCGTTGCACTGGGTGATCAAGCACTCCGTACCACTAGCCTGCAAGTGGGTGATCGCGTTGCCGGCATGGTTTATGGGTTGAATAACACGCGACCGGAAATTGGCGGCTTTGCAGAATATGTGGGAGCTACGGCAGACCTGCTGCTGAAGATTCCGGATCATATGAGTTTTGAAGAGGCTGCCACCCTTGGAATGGGTGTCTCGACTGCCGTGCTTGCGCTGTTCACTGAGCTGCAGGTGCCAGCATCGTTGGAGCAATTGAGTGCTGGCAAAGAAAGCACCTCCGGGGCTTTTGTTCTCGTTGCTGGAGGAAGCACTGCAACGGGCACGCGGGCGATTCAATTGGCGAAACTGTAAGTTGAACAAGACCGACCTTATTTTGGTGAAGTTACTTTGATACTCATGCTACGTGCAGAGCTGGCCTTCGCCCTATTGCAACCTGTTCACCATCAAATTTCGACCTCGTGCGCCACTTTGGCGCCGAAAAGGCTTTTGACTACCACTCTCCCACTGCAGCAGCTGACATTCGCTCCTACACGGGCAATGAGCTAAGATATGTCCTCGACTGCATCTCACTTGCGGAGACGACGCAGATGTGCTACAGTGCCATCGGTCGTGCGGGCGGGCGTTACTGCTCGCTTGAGCCGTTCCAGAAAGCTGTTGTGCAGAAGCGGGAATTGACCGTTGCGCCTACTTGGCTGCTGGCATTGACCATTTTTGGAAACAAGGTCGCGATGGATGGGCAGTATGCTCGTGATGCGGCACCGGAGCTGCGCGAGTTTGGCGCGAATGCGTATCGCGCTGTGCAGAGTTTGTTGGATCGTGGGTTGATTGACACACACCCTGCTAAGGTCACAAAGGGCGGTTGGAAGGATGTCATCGAGGGAGTGGATATCATAAGGCAGCAGACGATTTCGGGATATAAGCTGGTGTATTCGCTCGTTTAGTTCCGGAAAGATAGACCATATGCTTTCATGAAATCTTGAACATTGCGATGGACCGGTGCACCGTCTGATCACGTGCTGCTACCCACACCTCTGTTCTTGGCGCTGGCATCTCGAGCAGACTGATGGCTCAGGCATGAACGATCAATCAATGCCCTTGCGGTGTATCAGGAAGCGAATTCTTCGTGAAGCAACAATTACAAACCGTGCATTTGAGCCCCATGCTACGCCGGGAGTACTGAAACGCCTCATTGCTGCACAGAAGACCTCAAAGTGCCTTAAAGGAACAATCGGACGATATATTGAGGATATGGGGTGCTGGCGCGTCACTGAAAGCCAGCTCTTTCGGGGAGTTGTTATTTAGCACCCCTATAACTGGTAATTAGCACCCCTATAAGAGCTGCTATACTAAAACTAGGTAAGATAGGCTATAGCTAAGGTAGTTCTTAGCTAGTATTAATTTATATATAATATTATATTATATTATATATAAACTCTAAAAATTATTATTATAATC
>AJMS01009914.1:0-11463 GCA_000263175.2 Phaeosphaeriaceae sp. UM 1110
TGAAGTTTTCCGACGGGCAAGTGAACACGCAAGAAATTAGCAAAGAACAAGCGACGATGCCAGTTCGAAAAGTCTTTTCCCTTCAGAAGTCTTTGGAGAGGTCATTAAATTATCTCATCCGAGATGTGTTGGGCAGAGATGAAGTTGAGATTGTGAAGTTGTGGTCACTTCCCAATGCGGCGATGGTGCATTGTACGCCCCGTAATTTAGAGTGCACGTGATCCTCGCTAGCTTCAATGCCTGGAGCCGTTGAGCAATGGAATCATAACCTGCCCTTCACATGTCTGTACATTTCCCGTACTTCACAATCTTCATCTCGTGTCCATAGCAATAACTACCCAATATCTTGCTCTTGTCTAATCTGGACAAACAGCGTGCTCAGGCACGCTATCGAACGGTGCTACGTCACTTGCGATGATAAATCACGAACGCTGTTGATTAGGCCACCCAATGCGACTTCAACAGTCCTCCAACCACATGCATCCCAAGCCTTGGCGCTCCATATGTCTCAGGGCCTTGACTACTCCCTTTGGACCATAAAAGGCGACGATCAATCAACCTTGAAGTCATCATGTCCGGCTCTACACATCCCGTGCCAGATGGTGGCCAATCGACGGTATATCACACAACCTTGACGCCAACCAAGAGCCCAGAGCCAGAGAAAGGGAGAACATCGTCAGAACAAGCTCTCAACCGTGCGTGTGAGGCTTGCCGAACGTCAAAAGTGAGATGCTTGGTGAACCCCGATGCAAACTCAACGCAATGCCAAAGATGTGCCAAATCCGGGAAAGCGTGTGTGTTTGCTCCGCCTGCGAAGAGGCGACAACGAAAGAGAACGGATGTTCGAGTAACAGAACTGGAGAAAGAGATCAAGCAAATGCGAGACCTTCTCAAAACAGGCAATAATCGATCACCCAACGACGTGAGCGATCACGAGTCTGGTGAGGAAGGTTCAGAGGATGAGGCGCAAGGCGAAGCAAGGGAAAGTCCTATCGATCTTCACAGACGAAGAAGCAGGGCTACTACATCGTCAGCAACGGCTGAGCAATGGCCCAGCGCACCCCCAGAAAGGCCGCACCTAGATCCACCTGCAGCGAACAGATGTGGACCTCGAGAACTTCTAGGACCAGCTGAGAACGATATCATAGACAGGAACATCATATCGCATCACCTAGCAGAGGAGCTCTTAAGTATATGGCGCAATGATCTAGTCAAGGTTTGTCCCGGCATCACCATACCTAGACAATGGACGGCGTACGATCTTCGCACAAATAAGCCAGCCTTGTTCCATGCAATCATGGCAGCAGCAGCACACTATAAGGGTTCCGAACTGTCTGATAAGTTGCACGAAGAGGCCGTATATCTATATGCGCGGTCTGCATTCATCAATGGCGAGAAGTCGGTGCAGAGTATACAAGCGATGCTGGTGACGGTAGCCTTCTACTCGCCACCCAAAGTACCTGGCCAGCTACAGATCTACCAATGGCTCAATATGGCTGCGTCCATGGCGCTAGAGCTGGGTCTCGCGTCCAAGCCGAGAACACATGAGCAGCTTCCGAAACGGGCCATCCGGTCATTGCAAAAGATCTCGTCGCCTGAAGAATTACTCGAGCACTGTCGAACGGTGCTGACTCTCTACATTATCAGCGCTGGTTTCTCCATGAGGTTGAAGCGGCCGAATATTCTATTGTTCAATAGCTGGATGTCAGAGTGCGTTCTCATGTTGGACAAATCAAAATTGCTGGAGGATAGGAGAACAATCGCCTGGCTCAAGTTGCAGAGAATCGCAGATGAAGCCAACACCGCGTTTGGCTTCGATGATGCGAGTACCAGCTTCAGTCTGTCCGAACTCCGCATGCAGATTATCTTGCGCATCTTTGACCGGCGCATGCAAGATTGGAGAAAGTCGGTCTCGGATGAGGTCATGACACTGTTTCTCATGATCGAATATCATCAGAACATGTTGTCAATGTGGGAATTTGGGATGGATGGAGGGCGCTACGACGTTACTGAGTTCAGGAATCGACATCTCACACTTCCAGCCTTGGACGACGACTGTGTACAGCCCGAGTCACTTCTGTCTCGTTCCGCGCTCCAAATCAACGCCACAACAAAGTGTATTGGCGCTGCGCATGCCATTCTGGATTGCTTCATCGAGATGCCCATCGATCGACTACAACGAGCGCCTAACGTCCTCTTTGTCCGCGCTATCTACGCTCTCGTTGCACTCATGGTAAGTAACCTGTTGAGTTCAAATGCTCAATGAAAGAAGTAAGCTAACAGAGCATAGTATGTACTCCTCACCCAAATAAGGTAGGGTCGCCTTCTTCAAAACGCTCGCTAACCTCGCACCCACAGGAAAGCAGACTACGCCGTCGGTACCGACGCCGACATGGGCGAGCTCCTCGAGTCCCAATCCCTCAAAGTCGACTTCTACCTCGACACCGTCCTCGCACGCACCACCTCAGCCATGGGTCCCCAAAAATGCCGCATCCCCACACACTGGACGTTTGTCCTCGAAGCGAAGCTCAAGACCTGGCGTGACGAATACAGACAATGGCGCGAAGAGAACCGCGACCTCAAGCGCAGAAAAGTAGGCGAAAGTGAAAGCGCTACAGCAACGGGGAACCAGACGCCTCTCTTTGCTGATCCGGGTGTTGGGAACACATCTGGAACGGCGTCGGCGAATCCAATGCAACAAGCGAATCAATCGGCGACGGAAGATCAGCAGGCAGCAAATGCTTTACCCAACTTCCCCCTCAGCACGAATAGTAGCACGCTCTATCCGCAGCCGTGGAATACGCTCGATCCTGCATCGACGGCTATGAATACGATGAATGAGTTCGCACCGGACATGGGTGACTTCACGGCTGCGTTTCAGAACGGAGACTTGTACCTGTGGAACGACATGACGGCGGATAGTTTTGGGGGGTGGGTGCCGCAGAGCGGGATGTATTCGGGGATGGAATTCAATGGGCAAGGGTTTTGAGAATGACGGGATTTGGTTTGGGTGTTATTAGAGGCAGTTTCTTTCTTTTTTTGCGTATATCACATTGAGAAAACTGGTTTGGCGTCTTGCTCTGGTCCCTAGGAGAACAAGGAATGCGGTGTGGTTGGGTATCAATTGCCATACGTAGGTACACGCTTGGATGTACTCGCCCATCATACACGTCAGGTTGCTATCAAATCCAAAGTCAAGTCAGCAGCACGCACCTTGATCGCGGTCCGCACTCTCGGATCCTTCTCGAGTCTAGACCAACGTACAAGGGCGTATCCCGAAATTTGACTGATGAGCATGACGCTGCACGTCATCCTCAAGCGGGAGGGACCAAGCACTGATAAGGCCAATACGGACATGAAAGTTTTTTGCCTTGATTACTATCAATGATGCGTGTTGCAGCCTATCTAAAGGAGATTGAACCCAATAATCCTCCTGTTCCTATTCCGTCTGATCTAGAGATGAAAGAAATAATGGCCTGTGGTGTTGGAAAAACTCCTGGCTGGATGATGATAATGTGCTTCGATATGCAGTGTAGGAAATGCACAAATGTCGCAAGGAAAACATGGGTAGCAGCCGTTGCAAAAAGGGTCCTGGAGAAAAGTGGGACGGAAAAATATGTACAGTCGAAGTGGTAAACGTGGTGTTTGGCATGTGACAATCGAGGTGAAGATTGTCGTCTTATCGATATGTGCACAGCGACAGTGCAGTGCCCATGACGGTCCAAAGTGAAACATCTGCAAGCAGTATGCCGATACTGTAGCGAAATTGTTCCGGTGAGCGGTGCAGGCAGATCGTGGAATGAGGCTGGCATGATGTGCAGAAAGTGTGGGTTTCCGGGGCCCACAAAGCGGCACAAGGTCAAGGGAAGGTGATGCGACGCGACCGAACGTCGGCCGAAAGTACCCGCCCTTGTAATCGATTAGGGTTTCGCAACGGGGTGAAGACCGTTGGAGAATCGTGATGTGGTGGGGGGCGGCGGCGGAACTAGAGTTCCATGCCTTCGATGTCGCGCATTACAACGGCCATTTGTGCCCGCTTTGCAGCCTCGTTGAGCAGCGCCATTTGGCTCAGGTAGTTGGTGGTCTCGGCAGCAGTCTGGCCAGCGCCCTCGCGATTTGGTCGATACTCGAAGCTAGGATGTCTTTGGGGGCCTTGGGGTTGCTGTGAATGCTGGTTCATGGAGCCGAAAAGTTGCTGTTGGTGCTGCTGTTGGCTTGTCGTAGGCGAATTTACCGGTGCGGAAGACATGGAGGACTGCGAGGATATACTGCTGAAGCTAGAGGTGTGGGAGGTACTTGTCGACTGGAGAGGAGCGAATGCTGGTCGTGCGGAGGTTTGCTGGTTGCGTGGTGTTGACATGTCAGGTAGATTTGTCGGTGGGATGTTTGCCGCTGGTAGTGTGTTGCAGATCCAATGACGGCGGCAGTGGTACACGGTGAGGTACAGCGAATGTCGACAGGAAGCGTTCTCACAGTAGCTTCGAGGTGGACGCAAGTTTTAAGGTAGCGCGAGGCCGTGGAGTAGTGGAAACAGGATTGGTGGGTGCTCTTGAGGGCAGCAGCGAATGAAGTGGGTTAATATGCGATTGACAAGTGTATACGCAGAATCGGCCAGATCGACGCTATCAGGCTTGGGCCAGGTAATTTGGGGAGGAGAAAAGGCTGAAATCCGGAAGATGAGCGAGGGTGAGGGTAATGCGAGAACAAACAGCAATCATCAATCAGTGCGTGCAAGCGCCCCAGATATCTGTGCCGAGGCTTTGCCAGCTAGACAGGGCAGATTGTGAAAGACGGCCGTGGAGAGCGCCCATGCGTCATTCGCCGGTAGGTTTTACCGAAGAAACCGTCGGTCTTGGTCTCGTCTCGTCTCGTCTCGAGCCCGCAGCCACGCCCACCTAGCCCGATACAGGCGCAGTATTGCATTGTCCGGTGCGGATATCGACAACCTGGAGGCGCAACGAGACAGAGCATATAACCATGCCTGTGAGTCTACGCCCGCGCCTTCAGCCCACCTGCCCTCCTCCATGGCGACTGACACGCACAGCTCGTCTTGATAAGCGGCTACCCCTCGGCGGGGAAAACCACCAGAGCACTCCAACTCAAACAACACTTTGAAAACACCATCGCGAGCGCAAGTGCCGGTGCACGCATCAGCCGCCTCAAGGTGCACTTGATCAACGATCAGTCCCTCGGTGTATCTCGCGGCGTCTACCACACAGCCAAGGCAGAGAAGGATGCGCGTGCCGAGGAGTATTCTGCCGTAAAGAGAGTGTTATCGCGCGATGACATCGTCATCGCCGATGGCCTAAACTACATCAAGGGCTTCCGATACCAGCTGTACTGCGAGGCCAAGGCCCTGCAAACCCCCAGCTGTGTGGTCAGTCCAGAGCCTCCTATACAAACCTGGAATATAAAGACTAATAGTCTTAGAGCTACACGTAGGGACGACGCCCGATCGATGTCGCGAGAACAACACGAAGCTGCTGGCGGATAAGGATACTGATGGGGGATACGATGAGGAAGACTTCGAGAACCTCATCTTCCGGTACGAAGAGCCCAATGGCATGACGAGATGGGACAGCCCTCTGTTCATCGTGGTCGACGAGGATCCTACGCCGCCTTGCGAGCAGATATGGGAGGCCCTGGTTGGTAGCGACGGCAAGATGAAAGTCGTCAAGCCAAACCTTGCGACAGTGCTGGTAAGCCCAAGTCTTCAACTTCACTGCTCCTGCTAATGTCCAGTAGAAACCTGCCACCGAGCAGAACTATCTCTACGAGCTCGACAAGACCACATCCGACATCCTCGCCCAGATAATGACCTACCAGAAAGATCACCAGGGAGAAGGAGGGGGTGAGATAAAGGTGCAGGATGTGGAGAAGCCTATCGAGCTCCCTGCTTCGCCAATGACCCTGCCACAGCTGCAACGCATCCGCCGCCAATTCATCACCATGAATCGCCAGCACAGCCTCTCAAAAGCACGAGTTAAAGAAGTCTTTGTTGACTACCTCAACTCCGAATTCCTGCGCTAGGGCGCTTCGCGATACTTGCCACGATATGCAGGGAAAACAGCAGTGCCGGCCCACCGCACCTACAAAGTCTTGTTCCTGACCATGGTGCCGGACATCGGACGCCAAACACATCCTTCCCCTCCACCGAGCAAAACATCGTCGAAGCGCGGACGGTTACACACGGATCTGGATCTACCACGCGTGTGGTTCAATGGAGCCTCAAAAGTCTTGACTCTTTTGAGGATCAAGAACAAGCATTGCTGATCACGCTTCCGAAATCGCCCGCTTTGCAGCCCTACATTCATCGCCCCATGGGGTTCAACACGATAGTCGGGTCTGATCTCGAATGAAGTGGCGTGATACCGTTCCACCCCCGCATTCTAAGTCGTTGGCAACACCTCAGCTCCACACACCCCAAGAGTCGAAAAGCAACCAAATGGATCGATAGTCGCATGCGTCATACCCAATCCCTCAACACCGAAACCTACAAGATATTGGCTTGGAATCGTGGACCGTATCCACCAAGCTCGGTTTTCTGAGCAGGGTTAGCTATATATGCAGTCCCGATTGGGTCACAATTGCACCAAGCTAAAAATAAGATCTTCACCATCTCGGTCAATTTCAGCTGCAATGACGAAATGAAAATCAACCCTTGCGGACAATGATGGTCAAGCTTCATTAGTGACGTCTTTCCAAATCATCCATGCCGCACACGACATGGACTTGATTCGGCATTCGAAATGCAACTCACATTCTTACAAGCAGACGTCTCGCACAGGTACACTTGTCCACAAGTGTCATGGGATGCAATGCATTCCTAACAATACTGTTGACTTATCTCGCGTGCTTGCTAACATCCTCGTAAGCACACCATCCCTCACCTATCTAACAACCAATGATCCACCCCGCATATCCACCATCCCAAGCCACGTGCGCCAAGGCCCCACCACAGCACCGAGTCAACAGGGTTTACCTCCGCTGACCCGAGAAGCATTTTCAGGCCAACCACGAGCATCCCTTAGGGTTTGTTTCATGCGAGACAAGGGCTGATTGTGGAGCGAGATTTGTCTTGTGGATATGGACCTGGACTGATGGCTTCCTCGGAGCAGAGATATGGCCCATGGGGAAAGTGGAGAGTATGTAGGGTAAGATTGCCGAGATGTATCTCTCTTTGTTCTGGACAGGATAGGGCAAGGGGTCCCGGGCTTCCAGAGCTCGAGCCGGAGTAGTCTGCTGTACTGTGTACTGTGTGAATATGTCCCTGCTCAAACGATGGTTGGACTTTCTGTGGTGACGGAGAATACTCCGATCCGCGGGCTCCAAGCTCTTTGCTAACAAGGTTGGAGGTTGAAATCTGGGGTAAACGCGTTGGCGTCGACGCTTGTATCTGCGAGGTGTCTCGTGATGGTTCGAATAAAGTATACATCTACAGTGCTTTTAGTGCTGGTAACGAGGGGTGATCCAAAGAAGAGCGACAAGTACAGGATCCGATGTAGACAACGAGGCTTGGAAGCATGTGCAATGAAAGCAAATAGTGTGTACTTCAACTAAATGGCATATGTACATTTTCGTGAACAAATGAGAACATCATAGTCTCTCCGAACCAGCGTCCGTCAAACAAGAGCGCGTCGCCAAAATGTACTCCGTCTCATCTCCGCGAGAAAGGTGGTATCTCAAAGGAAGAAAACCAAAAAGATTGACCCCATCTTCCCAGAACCATAGTGTGCGTGAAAAGCGAATGATCCAGAACGCCCTGTATACACCATCAAACTCCTTCTCATCATGTCATTATAACACTTTGTCCATCTATAATCCAAAATTGCCGTCCAGTCCTCCCAAACCGTTCGGCGTGCTCATGTCTGGAATCATAATACCGGCGTAAAGCCTGTCGCTCCCAGGCGTTGATCCGTACTCGCAAGAGTTGTTGCTGAATTCCTCTCCACTGGTAAGGCTCTCGTCTGTAAAGCTCAACACGCTTTGTGGCGGTTGTTGCTCGCCGCAGCCACCCCAGTTCCAAGCATTTGGTGACCATGTTGCATGGCTCTCAGTGCTAGCTGAAAGGGGCGCCATGTCTAGAAGTGCGTCGGCTGGTGGGCCACCATAGATTGTGTCGTAGATATTCGTCTGGCCGTTGTCAAGCGATGAGAGCAGGCGCTCCCAGTCTGAGCTTGAAACTTCAGTCTTGACTCCGTTGTTCGCAGCTAGCGTGTAGCTTGCAAGAGGATCATTGGCGAAAGAAAGGTAGTCGATGTTTCGTGGCTGAGATACTGGTTGGCTTGGACGACGCTTGGGGGCCATAGAGAACGAGGCTCTGTGCTGCGAATGTGGACTCAGTGTCGGTTCGGAACGGGCAACTGGTGGCTCGGAATGGACAGACGACAGGCTGGTCAACGATGGGTTGTGGTGTACACCCATGTTCGGTGAAATGGTCGGAAGCGTAGCACGGCGAGGTTCTTGTGTCTCGTGTCGAGCCTTCATGGCGCCAGGAGAGAAGCGAGCTGCGATCGCCTTCAACGTCTTCTGTGTAGCACGGAAAGTTTCGCTGGGAGCACCCATGTTATCGTTCGAGTGGTGTCGATACAACTGAGGGGCTGGCATCTGTTCCATGCGAGGTACGGCCACGAGAGTGCATCCGATGCGTCTGAAGTCAGCATAACCAGCAGCGTTGCCATTCTCCAACATGTCCATGACAGCACAAATCAGGCGATTGCAGTCCTTGATGAGCTTACCATCACGGGCAAGGTCCAAGGTTTGGTAGAGTAGACCGAATCCGGCTTGGACAAGCACCTCATTGCGGTTGAGGCAGAAGGAGAAGCTGAGCTTGCGCTCATCAAGCAACTGGACGATCTGGATGATGTGTTTGCAGGCATCGCCCACAGCAACAACGGCAGAAGAGGCTTTGTCGCTGAGATTTGCGACAACAATTGGACGATAGATGAGCGACCTTACGTGATGATAGACGAGAGACTGGCACAATTAGCGAGGCGTCCAAGTGGGTCGTGGTGTATACATACCAAGACGGGCGCTCGGCTACTGGTAACATTGGTACTTGGCTTGTCTTGCGCGAAGGTCAACTTGAGATGTGGAGCAAGATTCTTTGACCACTCCTCAAGATCTTCGGCAAGCGACGCAATGGTCCGGAAAGAGATGTCGTACGATGCTGATGCCGGATACAGCTCAGTAAGGGCTCTTGATAGGATTCGTGTCATGCGGAAGAGGGCTAGTGCGCTTGAAAGCTTGGTGTATTCTCCAGGCAGGGTAGGTAAGAAGCCTTTCTCTGTGACGTATTCGTCGTCGGCATCTACCGGATACTCGCAGTGCACATCTTCTTCCCGAATGAGCTTGGGGAGGCCGAGGTGGGCAGCGGAGAAGCTGTGGGAAAGTAAGCGATGTGTTGGAGGGAGGGGTGTCTGCATGCATAGCTTACCAGTCGACAGCGTAGAGCGACCAGAAGACCTTCTTCCTCGTCTCACTGGTGAGCGCACCAAGCGCGAAACGCTTCTGTGACTGATGCAAGCCAAGACGTTGTGACAAGCCAATAGCCAAGCCCTTATACTTCAGGAGCCGAGAGTAGTCAGCCTTCAGCAGGCAGAAGATCTGGGCAAGGACAAGGCACTGCAGGGTGACGACATCATTGTCCATCAAGAAGGTCTCGATAGCACTCTGCCATTGTGCCTCGAAGGAGTCGACGTCTTGACCGTCGCGAGGCTGGGAAGTGTTAGCCAGGGTATGATCCGATGGATAGCGAAGAGTACATACGTCGCTTGACAGAGCGGCTATACCGAACACAAGGTTGAGTTGTGTGATGGACTTCTTGTCAACCATCTGGTCGGGACTGCCGACGTACTGTTCGTAAAGAGCAAGGAATGTGGGGCGGTGCAGGATAGGGAACAGTGGAGCCCATTCTTGGAAGAAGATGTTGATCATCTGGTCAGACACGAGGCGAGGAGGCGCCTTGTATGAGACATTGCGTCTTGCTGATGTCTTGTTGGTAGTGCTGCCAGCTCCGAAGAAGGCATTTGAGCTGACATCGGCAGAGAGCCTGCCTGTCTCTTGCGCTTTTTGCTTGAAAGCCTCTGCTCGGTGTCAGTTTCGATCTTGTATAGGAACAGAATGGGAAGCGTACCGACAAGGGCACGGCCACTTGAGCTGCCAGCAAAGTAGGAATCGTGGTTCACATCGTCAAGCAGAAGTGGCGACTGCTGCACCTTGAAAGTGTCGTCCTTCTCTTGCGACTCTTCTCGCGTTTCTGATGTGGACGGGGAGTGTATTGATGGCCGCCTGGCAGCCGAATGCGCAGCAGGCGAATGTGAATGTATGCGAGAAAGCATGTCAATCTTCTCATCTTTCTCGTCGAGCAGCTCCTTGAGCTCGCGCACTTCGGCCTCCAACATGCGCACGCGCTCCTCGAGCGACTCGGTGTATCCTCGGGGGAAGGCGCGACGGCTGAGCTTGTCGCTCGTCTTGCACTCGAATCCGACATTGGTGCATTGCGTGCAGCTCGGGCGGATGCCGTCGCAGCGTATCTTCTTGGAGCGACATCGGTCGCATGCTTGAGCAATGCGGGCCTGGCAGTTGGAGCCGACCTTGATGACTTTCATAGGCAGAATTCCGGGCATGATTGCGGTGGTCGTGCGGTTGCGTAACTGCGAATTGTTTGATAGCCCCGAAGGGATTAATGGTAGGATGGAACGCTACAGCCTGTCATCCAGTGGTCCGGTAGCTGGGAACAGGCAATGCGTGCTGCAGGGTGTCGTGCTAGTAGTACTTGGGACGATGTCGATGGTGGTGTTTGTTCAGTGTAACGGTGTGGCGAGAGGGTGGAGCGTGTACGACGAAGACAGGCGCATCGAGGGCGGTGGAGGCGTGATAAGGGCGTGCGGAAGGGACGGGTGCGACGGCTGGGGGAAATGTAAGCTGCAGTGGCTGCTGCGTGGGTTTGCCCTAAACATTAGCGTCTTCCGGGGGTGCTTGGGGCGGCTGCGGGGTGCGACAGGGCAGCGCCGTTCATCCTTGGAAGCCACGACCTGCCCATCTTCGCCGATGCTTTTTCGTCACACTAGCCCCATGGTCTCCGACGATCAGCATTCGGCACACGCCCCGTTGGCACCAACAAGAGGAGCACTCGTCACTCTTCGCCGACTGCTCCAACCTAGCTGTCATGGCTGCGACCACATCGATTGCGGGGTGAGCCACTTCACGATGCACCTCAGCGCCTGTGGAAGACGGGCCGACTGCTCTGATTGCTCCCACTGTGCCACTGCGCTCGCCTTCGCCTCTTTGGTCACCTAACAAGAGCCCTGGCACCCTACTCCGTACTGTCGTAAGCTAAGACTTTATCCCGCATGACCTGAAGCACGTCAGGCTCCGTCTACGTAACGGCCCTATTTGCATATAAGAAATGATCTGCTCAGACAGCCTTGTGCTTGTTGTCCTCTTGTTGCAGTTTGTTGG
>AJMS01009913.1:0-11445 GCA_000263175.2 Phaeosphaeriaceae sp. UM 1110
CCGTCCCATTTCTCTGGTGTTGTGATAATGATGTCCGCATCTCGAATAGTGCGTGTGTCTGGCGTATTGTCGCCAGTCAGTTCGACCAGTCGCAAACCCATAGGACCTGCAAGGCGCTTGCCCCAATCTTGCACTCGCTCACGCACGAGCGCCTTCATGGGTGCGATATATACCACCTTTGACCCGGGTTTCTCGCGGAAAGCCCACCACATTGCAAGTTCAGCAGCTACAGTCTTGCCACTACCCGTGGGTGAGCCCAGTAAAACATTCGCAGGGGTGTGATACAGGCAGTGGAAGATCTGCGACTGCATTGGGTTGAAGTATTGGAATCGTTGGCCATACAGCTCTTCGAGCAGAGGATTCTTGAGAGCTGCGATGGGTAAGGGCTGGAGGTTCAGAAGGTCCGTATAGACACTCTCGGTATCCGGTCGGATGAGGTGCTGAAAGGAGATTGGGTGTACAGTCTCAGCGCCCAACCACTTGTCGGACACTGCGCGGACGTAAATCTGTGTTGGCAAAGGATCTGTGAGCGGTATCGTGAAATTCAGCTCATGGTCGTCGTATAGCTTTCTTCGTGACAAGATGAAATATTCGTAATGATATATTTCAGATGTCTCCGAATTTTCCACCCAGATCCAGAAAGACTCCGATGTTCCATGATGGCGATCGTTCCATTTGAAATCCGGGGTGAGCCACAACTTGATGCGTAGAACATCGCGATTGAGTGGCGCAATCTCAGACTCTACGGTGAGGGTTGGAAAATTGTCGAGCAGCCGTGCGATCACATTGCCCATCTTCTGGTTGTGCACCATGGCACCGATCTCTGCAGGTTCCATATCGCGCAGTGTTTCGATCGACGGGAATCTCGCGTCCAGCTGCCGCAGGACTGGCTGAGGTAGGTCAAACTGATGAAGTGGATGTTCGATCGACCAACATCGATGTTCAATCGATTGGCAAAGGCTGAGAAGCACTAAGCACTGGTATCCCCAGCGCCTATTAAGCGCAATCATGAACAGCGCTCGCGCAATACGCGAGGCATTCTGGGTGATATAGTTGGTGTCTGATACCAGGGTGAAGTCTTCGAGTCTGGCGCGAGAAATGTGGGCTTGCAACAAGATGTTCGTCTTGCCGTGTGGGGTTGCGAAGCCGCCTTTGACTTCTGTCACAACGTAGCCTTCTTCCGTAAGTGCGGACAGCTCTTTCTCTTCCGTATCGCGTGATTGTACTTGATCGAACTCTCCGCTCATACTGACCATAGCTAGGGCGTCGGCATCTGAGCTGCGTGGCCGCATCATAGTGTTGAAGATCTCAATACTGGACTGTCGAACATAAAACTGGCTGGCAATACGTCCGACATCCTTCGCTCGCAGATCTTCCGTGGTCTCATTGAAGATGATCATTTGGCTTTGCTGCAAGATGCGCGCCGCATCAATGATCAATTTTCGGCGTCTGAGTACGAGTTGAGGATCATCTCGTATCTCTGACCACTCAATGCCATACAAAAGAGGACTTTTCTGCATGCGAACGAATAAGTAAGAATAGCCGAGCCATTGAACAGCCTCCGAAACAGTGGTGACAGTGCCAAGCGAGATCTCTGCGTTCAGGTTATCGACGAGCTTCGCAGAGAACCTTGATTCGATGGGCTGTTGTTCAGTGACAGCGCGCATGTAGTGGTCCAATCTGTCATGAGTAGTGCAGATGAAGCCAATACCAGTGTCTTGGAACTGTGGACGACCCGCGCGACCGAAGATCTGCAGCACATCCAGGATACCCAGATCGGTAAATTTGCCCTCTTGTGCGTTGTAGACCTGTGTTCCTTTGATGAGGACTGCTGCAGCAGGCAAATTGACACCCCAAGCCAGAGTCGCAGTACAGCACAGAACTTTAATGACTCCTTCGCCGAAAAGTCTCTCGATGAGATTTCGATCCGAGCGAGGCATACCGGCATGATGCGTGCCCATGCCTTTGCCCAGGAGCTCTCGCAGTTCACGTCCTTTTGACTGCTTCATATCGCGCACTGCGTTCTCGTAGCGTGGGTGTTCCGTAGGATCAAACAGGTCAGAGTAACCTTCGTCGATAGCCAATTCGTGTAGTCTGCGTGCAGTCTTGACGGTGTCTTTTCTCGAATGCACGAAGACCATGATCTGGTGGCCACGTTTGAGCATTTCCACGACCTTATCGAACGCCACTTTGTCAAGATTCTCTCTTGATTTCATGGAGCCGGGCTTGCCTTTGGCGCCAATAAAATGCTGCTCAAGAGGGACTGGACGGAACGAAGCATCGAAATAGAACAGGCCAGCCATCTTGTTCACGCGAAGGAAGTCGGCGACATCCACATAGTTTGGTAGAGTAGCGGACAGACCAACGATGCGAATGAGTGACTGGGTGCTCTCCACTTGACGTTCGGTTCGGGCGACGAGACTTTCCAAGACGGCGCCTCGCTCGTCATGCAGCATGTGCACTTCATCGATGATGAGCAGGCGCACCTTCTGCACTAGCTCCGTGTCACCTGTGCTCTTCCTCGTCACCACATCCCACTTTTCCGGTGTTGTGACTATGATCTGGGTGTCAAGTATCTCGGCCTTGGTCAAGTGCATATCTCCAGTCAACTCGCGAGCCTTGATACCCAGCCATGCAAGGCGTTTGCCAAGTTTATCGGTGACTTCTGCTGCGAGAGCCTTCATAGGTGCGACGTAAATGATCTTAAAATCCTCAGTCATGACAGTGAAATCGGTAGCATCTGGGTTGTCGATGGGGTTCGGAACGACGTTCTTGGCGACTGTGTTGAGAATCGTGAGCATGGCAGCGTCCGTCTTACCAGCACCAGTGGGCGCGCAGATAAGCATATTCTCACTCGTTCTGTATGCTACGGGGTACACCAAGCTTTGCATGCGATTAAGAGACTTGTAGCCCTTGAAGGTACGTTGACACAAGCCATCGAGCTCAGAGATTTCAACCAGCTTGCGACCAACGCCAATAGTGCCAACCGGAACGGCAGGGATCTCATATTCTTCGTACAAATTGTCGTCATGGTGTATAGTGTTGGGAGGCAGGGCATATTTCTTCCCGTAGGCGGACAGCTTATTGCCCGCTTCATGCGTGCGATAGACATGCGGATATTGAGGGCCTTTACGGTCCATTGCAGGCGCCAAAGTGGCATGCTTGTGTTCATAATCTTGACGGCGCAAGGTCTCTTCTCTCTCTGCTCTGGAAAGGAGGCGGGCTCCAACATCATTGCTTTGAGTTGGTGCAGGCTTATTCAGTGACTGCATGATCTTCTTGCGGTTCGAGATGAGGTCCGCTACAAGATCCAGCTCCTCATAGCCCACAATATCAGCAAGCATCATCTGTAGCTCCTCATCTGCTTGGATTAGTCATTTTGTGCTGCGAGTAATGTCTTTGTCATACCGTTGCTGTCGCTTGCTAAGATGGCTGATATCTGTTCCTTGAGGGCTCCAGCATCCAGACCAGAACTCCTCTGAGCAACATGGAAGCACTTCTCAGCCAGCCACTGATGACTGTACGGGCTTGCTGTCTGGTCATGTGGGAAATGGTCGAGGTGATCGCTGCTGTATTCATCCTCGTATTCGTCGCTAATGATGTCCCAGATGTCTTCGCCGCTTGCAGTTCCAGAAAAGTCGTCGTTGTCGTCAAACTCGATATCGTGCCCATATGCTGGCGGGTCTTGTCCATTCGCTGGTAGATTTAGCTCAGCAATGGCCTTCCTCATGGTGGCCAGCTGCTCGAGCCATTGTGCTTGAGCAGCCTCAACAGAAGGCGACATGACTACTGTTGCGTTCAAGCTTGTGATAGGTCGAAGGATGGTTGATATTGAGTCGCCTCTAGCTCACCGCATGAGAATGGCGTTGATGATGCCTGCAGCTCCACTCGGCTGGACCTGCCCCGCCCCCACCAGCGCTAGCGTCATTATGTCAGCACCGCCGGCGCTTGCCGTAGCTCTGGAGTCGGCTGGCCAGCAATCGGACGTGTGATGTGCTATCCGCAACCAACATCTAGGTAGCACTTTCACCTGCAGACCACCATCTCTCACTCTTGAAAACCTCCCTCCTTTCCCCTAAGTCTGTCGAATAGTCGCCGACATGAAGATCTTGTACATCGCTGTGGGTGCGCCCCTATGCCATAGCTTCGACTGCCACTGATAGCGATTTGCAGATCTTCAGAAACGAGACGAAAGCGTCGTGCCTGGAACTCGCTCGCGAGACGGCGCTCACCTCGTACGCCTTTTACACAAGAGGCACCATTGCTGAAATTGTGCGTTCCCGGTTGCACCCTTGATTGCAGCGCGCTGACAGGACTTCTAGATCGGAGTTGCTGCTGAACGGGTCGCCGGCGTGACCACACCTAATACAAGACACACTGTCCCCAGCAATAGAGATGATAAGGATACGACTAGTGGTGGGCTATTTTCGATGGCTTTCTGCTCTGCACCGCTAATCTGTCGCAACAGAGCCCGAGTACATGTTCTACTCATGGGGCCACAGCGCAGGCATCTGTGGTGTTGTTGCCACGGACAGAGAATACCCAGGGCACGTTGCCCAGTCACTCGCTGGCAAGATCGTCAACGATTACGCCAACAAGTATCCTCGTACCGCCTATGTCGACCTGGTAAAAGACCCCAACAAGAAGCTGCCGCTGCCCATGCCCGAACTCAAGGACTATATCACAAAATATCAGGACCCAACACAAGCAGACAGCGTCACCAAGATTCAGAAAGAACTCGACGACACCAAGGCGGTCCTGCACAAGACCATCGAAAGTGTCCTCGAGCGCGGAGAGAAGATCGACGACCTGGTCGCCAAGAGCGATGGGTTGAGTGCGTCGAGCAAGATGTTCTACACACAGGTCAGCTTCGTCTTATTTTGGCACGTCCACATCACTAACACGCTGGAAAGGCTAAGAAGCAAAACTCTTGCTGCAACGTCATGTAGTTACAGCCTCGACTAGCGATACCTGTTCCGGCGTTTATTGTCTTGCATACCCCATCTTCACATCACATTGTACCTATCGCTACGACCAACACTTTACATAAAGACATTGCAATATTCAGCGTCATCTGGCACTCTTATTTGATTCAGAACATCTCGTCCTCTTCCAAGTCTGCTGCATCGACCACCACCGCGTCCGCCATCTCATCCTCCTCAACCTCTTCATCAAATTCCATGTCGGTTTTAGACACATGATGCTCCTCTTCGTCTAAGGACATAGGGTCGGCATAGTCCTCATCGTCTGGTTCGTCCTCTGAAATTTCCGTTTCCCAGCGTTCTTCGCCCTCGACCGCAGTATCATCTTCATCCTCTTCAATATCCCCAACCTCCCATGCCCAGTCCTCGACATAACTACCCCGAAGCTCTCTCGTTGGGTCACAGAGTGTAAATTTCTCATCGTCCACCATATCCTCATTCCAAACCTGCCAGATGTCCGATTGATGCGGCAAATAACGAGACCAATTATCTTGGACCTCTTCGGACAACTCCCCGACCTTGTCTTTGATCACCTCGATCAGGCGCCGCACGTGTGGATTGTCTATACCTCTGTCCCCGCCAGCATTCAAGTCCCGATACTGAAGCGTCTCACTCCTCTCATTGGGATAGAAGCATAGTATGATGCGACACTGTGAGAGATTGTACTCCCAATCATTGTAGTGCGACGTGTCTTCCCAGCCTTCGGGATCCGGACACGCATGTGGCGAAGCAGGGTCACGACCAGGCATGTTGCGTGACCAAAGAGCTTGGGGTGTATGACGTGTATCTTCGGGCGTAGCAGCGTCATATGAGATCCTCTTTCCCTTGCTCGTCTTCGGTGTTGTCGGCGTGGAGTGCTGGCCGTCTTGCGCTTTCGAATCTCTGTCTCGAATGTCTTGATCTTGAAACTTCGCCAATGCCGCCTCCGCACCAAATTTTCGCCACGGCTCAGCTGCCTCATCGTATTCTGCTTGCTGTTGTCCGGCCGCCTCTTTCTTGAGATTTTCCATAACATTTACGTACCCGACCCGCGCACTCTGATATGAGCGACCCACCTGGTAGTATTTTGTCCGCGTTGCAATGTCTTCGAACGCGTAGTCCTTCCACGGGCCTCCAATATTCTCCCACGCCTCATAAAGCGCATTCACGAGAGCCGAGTGCTGCCCAAGCGTGCAGAGCGGACAATACGCCGGTTCCGGGATGGAAGCTTGTGGATGCAGAGGGTGATGGCACTTCTGCGCATGCGGATCATTTGAATCCGATCGTACAGATACACCAGGGAAGTCGGTGCTGTCGCTCTGCGCACTTGCGCGCCATGCACAGTATTCTGCGAGCTCGGGCGCCGTGGGGAGGGGTAGATGGAAGAGCTTGCCGGGCGTGGAAGCGTAAAGATTGCGCCATTTCTGGTAGATGACGAGCTCGGCATCGTCGAACAGTAGGGATGCGTGCGGTGGGAGTGCGGACATTCTGGTGAGTAAGGACAGGGCTGATATGGAATGTCCGCCCTTGTGCTATGTGACGGATATGGGAGGAGATTATATGAAAGGGTGCTGCAGGAGTTGAGGTGGATCTGCTCCGAGATTGTCAGTGTGGGGAGATGATAGCGAACGGCCTAGTGGAATCGTCGGTGAAAGACTACGAATGAACATGTAACGGAAGACTTTCCCGAACTATTACTAGAGATGGACTTTGCTAACCATCTTGTGACATGAGTGAAAACAAGAACCGCCAACAATCAGTTCGCTGCCATGTCTATCGGCGGCCTCCGGGTCAGGGACATTCACTGCTACTAAATCTATTTCAGTCCGATAAAACTCCAAGCATGAAAATGAAGCAGCGAAATGCAAGTTCTTTTCACCAACCATAATGTCTTTCTCACCCTCCTTCGCTCCAGAACCCGCATTCCTCATGCCTCCGTTTCTTATCAATCCTGACGCCCTCTAAAAGTACTTCCTCGCCACGTCCACGCCTTTGCCGCTCTTCTATCCTCCCCACGAAAGCCGTATAGTCCCTCTCAAACTCCTTACGTATCCACATGTTGCTCCTCCGACACCTCCTCTCTTCCCTCACGCGCCTTCCTGTACATATCCAGCGCACTAGCTGCTCCAACACATGTGCTAGGACCCACATCACCTTGTGCGCATCTCTACTCTTTGATTTGCGAGATCCTCGCCTTGTGCGATCACAGTGCAGAAGCTTTTGTTACAGTCTTGCAAGACAACTCTCCTGGTGAGTTCAAAGGTGTTCAAAGGTGCTCAAAGGTGTCTCATGGGTTCTAGGTGTCCATTATGCTTCCAGCAAAATTGCAACACTTCAGAAGGGCTCAAATCTCGTGCTGTACAGGGTTCAGAACCATTTCTTTCTTGCGTCAAAACTCCATCTTTTCCATGCCTTTGACGCCAAACTACACGAGCGCAAGCTGTGGCGACTGAAAGGGCGAGGACAGAACCGACATGTCCAAGCTCTGTGAACTCTTCACGCCCTCAATTAACTTTGCGTCGGTACCGTCCAGTTCGAGCAATCTTCTATTCGCAGCGTTCAAGTCGTTCAAGAAATCTGCTGTGTCCGGATTTTCTGCTTCCAACTCGTACATACCGATATAAGCTTTCTCGAACATTTTCAGAGCATCCTGGAGGCGCTCTTGGAGTGTGAACACTTTGGCGAGAGCATGGTACGCAAAGAACGTCTCGCATTTCCCTCGCCCGGGAAGACTCTCCCGCTCAATGATCAACCAGTGAGCGAGCTTCTCTGCCTCTTTCAAGCTACCCTGCTGAGAGAGAACCTGTACGAAACTCTCTATACAGTCCAACGCCAGTTCCTTGACGTGTTTGAGCTCGAGTTCATCATAAACATCTAGAATGCGACGGTACTGAACCGTGATCTCAGCCAATTTTTCTTGCGGGATCAGCGCTTCGCCGAGTCGACGGATCGCTTCGATAGTTCCGTAGTCAAAGCTTCCAGCACTTGCCTCGTGGTGTTTCAGGTTCTCTTGATATACATCTTCAGCCTCGATATACTTCCCTTGCAGAGTGAACAGGTGCGCAAGCCTCAGGCTATCCTCGCGAACAGCCTCTGAATCGGGTCCAAACTGTTTCTTCCTAGCCTCACAAATGCAGCGCTGTAGCGTTTCTGCCATATCGTATCGTTCATTGTCCATGTAACTCCAGCATAGCAGATGTGTCTTGACCAGCGTTTTCCCATCCGCAAGCCCTCCCATACGGATCTCTCGATCTAATATGAGCAGGTGTAATGCTTCGCCCTCGTCCCTCTTGCCTTGCAGATTAAGGAATGCGGCCAGGCTGCGCGCACTTTCAATCGTGTCTTCGTGGTCAGGGCCAAGAAGTTGACGTCTTCCGTCGTATGCTTTGCGCGCGAGAGCCTCTGCTATGTCCAATCTTTTGAGGAGGTGATACGTATCGGAGAGCTCATGGGCGACTTCTAAAGCCTCTCTGTTCAATTGGCCCGCTACGTCTTCGAAGGTGGATAACGCCAGGATACCCAGCTGTTCGGCGAGGCGATGATTTCCCACATCAGATACGGTCTCGTAGAGTGATCTGACTAGCACTGCCCATTGGAAGAGGTCAGCCTGATCTGTCGGGCGATAACGCGCAGCGTGTCGGGCGTGAAGGATGAGGCTGCAGCAGTCTTCAAAATTGTAAGGATTCAAAGTTGGTCGAGGGAAGTGATGCTGCATTATTGCAACGTATCTGTTCATCCAGAATTGGACTTCGCCCTTCAGCTCGAGCCATCTCTTCGTAGTGTGTTGTATGAGACGATGCATATTGAAGTGGTGGCCGTCTAGATTCGTCTTGATGAGCATGAGATCATGAAGAACTCTCCAATCGTCGTCAAAATGCAGCTCGGGGTCCGTAAGTCCTGACACCACCTTTTCAATGCTACGCTTGTTCGTCCGCAGCCTCCGCGTTCGGAGACGTCTCCACCATGATGCATGTGGAGCAGCCGGCACTGGTGCTACGGTCGCTGCCGCCCCGTACTGGCCGGTGAGAAGCGTCTCCGGAATGCCCTGTCGATCGAACAGACACATCAGCGACAGAAGGTTTGCGGCGGTAGGTCTCTTCTCGCGCACGTACTGGAAACTCAGATGCCATGATTTGACCACCGAATTGGTCCTGCGGACGTCTCGGTTGGACTCATGTACACTTTCTTCGAGAAGTTTTGCAGAATCGTCTTCTGGATACTTGAGTTTCTCGATAGCGTCTGGAATGGTCATGCGTGGATAGTCCATGCTGATGCGTGCAGCGATTTGGGATATGGCTAAAGGCATGCATTCGGCGGCTCTGACAAGATTTATCGCATCATGCTCGGTGTAGATAACCTTGCTATGGAGTTTATTTCTGAGCAACGTCACTGCTTCTTCTTCTGTCATCTCTTCGACCTCGATATGGTGCGCACAATTTCCTGTCAACAATTGAGCAGCTTCGGTGTTTGTCGACGTGATCAGCACCGATCCATTGCCAGATATGGTAAAGAATTCGCGAACTTGTGGCAGGTTTGTTGGGCAGTCGCGCGCGGAAGGTTGTGATGAGGTGTTGACCGATCCTGTGAGAGTTGTTGGATCATCAGCGCTGTCGATCACCATCACCCAAGGGCCATTGCTTTCTGAACGTAACCATTCTGCAACCAACTTGAGGACATCTGTAGCTTTCTCATCATATCCTGGAAGTTTTAGGGCTTTCGCAATGTTGCGATAGCTTGCTTTGATGGATGTAATGTCTTTAGCATCAACCCAAAAGACCCATGTTTGTGGTGACCAGAATCGGATCCGATGGACGAATTCGATTGCGATTTGCGACTTACTGTCAATAGATCAGTCGAGCGGCCAAGAAACTTGAGATCTACTCTCTATGCTTGCACTCAATGAGATTGTACTACATACCCCACTCCACCCAAGCCCGTGATTGCCAACCGATCACCAGGTTGGCACCTTGCCATAACATCGATCATCACCGCGCGTTCGACAAAAGATTTGTCCCTCGGGTATATGCACGTTGATGTTGGATCCAGCGATGGCTTGTTGTCTGCGTGATGGGTCAGCTTGGCGGGTCCAGGTACATTGGATCCATTGGCGACCAACGAGTAAAACTTTGAACTGCAAGTGACGACGTCTGATATTGCGCAAAAAGCTCCATGTAGTCCTTGATCATTTTCTCAATTTCTTTCATATCGCCTTCGTACTTCACGCTGACTACAGCTTTCCAACTCTTCGCACCGCTGGAGTCTTCAAGCTTTGGAATGGCTGACTCAACGATATTCTCGAGCTTCTGAATATGTGCCAAACATTCATCAACAGCTGGCTTAAGAGCTTTCCTGGCATTTTCGGAGACGTTCTCTAGTGTCAACTGTGTTTGGCGGAGAGTTTCGATGAAAACTGGTAGTCGTTTGCTGATGTGCCTGAAGGCCTTTGGAAGACCTCCCGCCTTGCTGTGAAAATCATGGAGGCGCTGCACAACTCTGACGCCCACATCAATACATTGTATGATGCTTGCAGCTACTTGAAGTGCGGAATATGGGTCCATTGGGAATGCTTTGGTGCGCTGTAATCGAGCAAACGAGAGTCAGATGGAAATCAGGGGTCTTCGCGAATATATGGGGGCGATAGCTTGACATAGCCACCAGTGGTACGATTGTGGCTGATGTATGCAGGTGTACGGCACAGCAAGGCTGAAGCGAGTCGTGATACGTGACATGGGATAGTTGAGACGAAGCGAGAAAAAGCAATTTGCTGAGCGCGTAGGACGTAGGCGCCAGGAACATGTCGTGCGAGAGCTAACCACAATCTATTGGACCAATCTAGCGCAAAAGTCGTGAATCGAGGGTGAGAACTGCTGATCAGTACACAAAGATAAAACCTAGGCCTTTCCTTTGGGTTGTGCTGTGAGTTTTCCGACGCACTGAGATCGTCGGTGTCAACAACAGCATCGAAGATCTCATCCAATACCGGTACCTGACAAGGGCTCCAAAGAGCCAGCTCGACCAGTCCACCCCGCAATTGTCCAGTTACAACTACAGTGCTGCAGCAACGCCAAGCATTGCACGATCGCTGCATGTTTTGTTTCATTTCACGGTGAAAGACACCTTGAAGCATGTAACTTTATCATCTTTACGAATGAGTAACTCTCGCGTCATTTTATTGCGAGGCATGGTCTGCCCTCGTTAACCCTTGCCCCGAGGTCTTCAGCGCTGGAAGACGATAACGAACGAGCTAGTGGATTCCTGGGCGAAGGCCTCTCATAGACCACTGCTTTTAGCTGATTGAGCTTCTTATCTCATAACTTAAGTAAGAGTAAATATTACTTCGTATTGAGTCACTGCTGTATCTATTGGAGTATACATTACTTCTCTATTGTGATCTAGGACAGCAAAAGACACATTCTTCTTACATATCCTTTACAATATTCTTCTCACTACCTTCTGCTTTAGCAACCGTGTCTTCCTTCTCATC
>AJMS01009912.1:0-11434 GCA_000263175.2 Phaeosphaeriaceae sp. UM 1110
CACACACACACACACACACACATTATCCGAATTCGCATTACCAAGTACGGTCTGAGCAAAATTAGGTCAGGGATCACATACTGCTCATTGTGAGTTGTCTAGGCTGAGCCTTCAACCGTCAACATATATGCATCTATCCCAAAACCCATGGACCCGCAACGCTATGCATCATTCAATCGCACGTCGTAAGAAGAGGATAGAGAAAAGAAACCAGCATCAGACACCAAAAGTGTTGCAGTACACAGCCATAGCAATGATGAAGGAGATGGCAACGACCAATGAAGAACCAAGAATCTGAGTGTCTGAGCTTCAAGATCCGACTGCAAGTCGTGCTCGACAACGTTCTCGGCGCCCACCACCGCCACAGGAGCAGTTGGCCCTAAAAAAAGACAAGGCACGTTGACGTTGATTTACGTCTACGTCTTGCCCTTTTCATAAGTCATATCTGCATCCATGAGTTCCGCCTCCAGGGCAGCGCGCGCCTCATTACTTTCTTTGTCACTCACAGCATGATACTGCCCACTCGCACTCGCACCAGCATCATCCGCGCGCATCGACTTCTGCCTTTTTAGCGCCGGCTCAGCCTCTGGCGTGGATTTGTTGCTGGTCAACCCCAGCTCGGCGGCTTCGTTGGGATGCGCAGCGATCCAGCGCTCGCGCCAACGCTCACGGAGCGCATCGTAGAGGAAGAGGAATTGGTTCTTGGACTGCACCATGCCAAAGCGCTGATCGCGAAGCTTTCCAATGACTTGGACGACGGGGTCAGAATTATCGGGTGTAGAGTCGAGACTTCCCTGGTCGAGCTCTTGGAGCAGCCAATCAAGGGCGATGAAGGTGCCGCTTCTTCCAATACCTGCGCTACAGTGTACGATTCGAGGATTTGTCGAGTTGTCGCCGTTCTTTTGGCGCGAGATGTCGACCAGCTTGAGAAGAGCAGCCTTCTCTGCGCCCTCTGGGACGGAGAAATCTGGCCAGCCTGCGAAGAGAAGATGCCAGATCTTGCGCGATTGGGAGTCTTGGTCGGCTGTCATGTCGAGTTCCCTGACCTCTGTCCTGGCGTCTTCATTCTTTTGGTACGATGCCAGATGGAGATTGTGGACGAAGCCGTCTTGGAATTCGTCGTGCTCGTTTACGCGCATGTCTGGACTTGACAGAGATAGTGGGTAGTATGGGAAGCACTTCTCGCGATTCTGCTCGTGGGTCTGTGTGAGCATGACGATAACAGCGGGGTCCTGGTTCTCTCGCCAGATCATGCGCCAGATGTGTGACCAGCTATCTGACTTGGGGCCCTGGGTAGCAATGTATTTGAGCGGGGTTTGCGACTTGGTTGTGGTGAGGACTACGGGCGAGGCATTGATGTAGTCGCTGTGGCCCTCTGGCACCTCGAGCTTGACGCGGTTGGCCTGGTAGGGGTCGACGTTGGCATATCGATTTCGGGCGGCGTACTCTTGGGTGTTGCATCGGGCGTACTCGTAGGGCTCGTCTGAGCCGTGTGCGTGTGCGTGTGCCTGTGCGTGGACACCGTCGCGCAGGCGCTCAAGCTGGGCCATTTCCAACTGAGTCCATCGTGCATGCACATCTGCGTGTCTCAGTCAGCCATGTGTCGCTGCAACATATCGCAGGCCGAGTGTACCTGCCTCCTCTGCTCAGGCGCAAGAACGCGGGATAGGGGGTGCCGTCGGGGACATAGTGGTCGCCGTTTAGAGGCGTGCTCGGTGTCGACGAGGGTATGACGAGGCTGTTGGTGCTCACCGAGGGCGTGACATGGGGCGTGTTCAGCGACGACGTGGCAGCGGAGCGGTTGCTGTCTCTGCTGCGCGAGCGCTTGGACGATGTGGGAGACAGCGGAACCTGCGCCGACGCCATGGTCTGCGGATCGCCCGTCTTGACCACGCCGTCCTTGGTCCTGGCCTTGCGCCTCAGGGCGCGCAGCTTGTTGTGCAGCTTGGAGAGGCTCTTGTGGGGTGGCGGCGTGGGCGGCGGGGCCAGGAAGGTGGTTGAGGACTGAATGGTGACGGCGGGGAGGGCCCTCGTCTGCACCGTGGCGTGCAGGCGTGCAGGCGGCAAGCGATGGTGATGTGACAGGCCTGTTGATTGCCGATCCGCGAGGCTGCAGCACGCACTGCGCGACCTGTTTGCTGGCCCCACGTGCGCGATGCCTGCACAATTGGCTGCTGATTGGCGTTGCAGCGATTGCTGCGACACTTGTATATCCAGCGAGTGGTCGCGTGGTCTTGACTGTGGCGCGTCGCGGAGAAGCGGTTCGAGGGCGGATATGATTCAATGCTGCCGTCTGCGACTGTAAAGCATCTTGTATGAGAGACCGAGGATTGCGTGACAAGACGTCTCCAGCACTACGAGACAGGTACTCGGCATGTTATTAACAGTGGTACTAAGGCAGGGGCGGATCCCAATTCCATGCGCCATCGTCGCCTCGGCCTGGACCCTCTTCTTGCCTCTGCCCAGGCCACCCACATCCAACAACCACCGTCTGATGTCAACACCACCACATGGCGCCCTGGTTCTACTTCTTCGAGGCATGTCTAGTATAGATTGAATCATGAGCTCAAACTGACACTATCGCAGGCTTGGGCTGTTGCCAAAGTATGCCGGGGCCCCTCCGCATCAACGGTACCTCGAAACACCTTCGCCGCTAACCACTGATCAGCTCGTCCGCAGTCCCACCTTCAACCGAGCCGTGCAAAAGGCATATCGCAAGATCAACCGATTACCTGATCTCGAGCCAAAGAATGGCCGAGGCAGTATGTTGCTAGACATGTACCATATCTGAACAAGGGTGCTGAGAGCATGACAGGAACCGGCCCTTCCACTTTCGACCACTTCAAGGACGAGCTCAAGGTCCAGCTACGAGAACTGACCTGGCAGAAGCGTCCTCCAAAATGATGTCCGCCCAAGCACACATCATCATTCCCACTCCACAAATCACTCGTTCACACGACGTCCACCATCGCCGAGTCCGAGCATGCATGAGCAATGGTTCCAGCCCGTACAGAAGCAGATCACCTAAAGGGAGAGGCTTGTCGTATACCGTACATGGAACATGGCCAACATCGCCGTGTCGATGACGCTCTTCACGCCGTGGTGCGCCACATTCCCACCAAAGAAGTCAGCAAAGTCTCTCACACTGCCACGAGACACCCTCATAGTTGTCTGTGGCTTCTCGTTTCGCACCAAGGGCGAGTCGTAAAAATTTACATATTTTTCGGAAACATCTTACTTCCAAACTCAGCAATTCTCCACATCCAACCTCGTGCCTACTCCACTTTCGGCTAGCAATTCCAGGCTGACAGCAGAGAAGCTCTAGAAGCACGCCACCCACCATACCCAGCTCCTGCTGACACAGATGCCTGCAGGGGACGGAGTACCGAGATACACAACTCCCACCTTGGATTTACTGATCATCATCCTTCGACTCATGCAGCTCATGCACTTTTCCTGGGCCCTTACTCACCTGCGCATGCACAAACACCCTATTTCCTAGGCTCCCAGGCATCTGAAATGGCGCATTCGCGTGACTCGCTTCCCACGCTCTTGACGCCTGTACATGGCACAGTCAAATTTCGAGTCTCTGCCGTGCTGACAAAAGAGGGCGTGGGTATGGGCGCTTTCGTCCGACTACGGCGGAGACGGAGATAAAGGCAATATATGTGCACATGTGCTGATTGCGCCATGGCTTGACCAAACTCTTTTCTCGATAAAGAGAATGTTTCGCTCTTTGGAGCTGGACGAGACCAAGTTCGCTGGCGACGTGAAAGCAAAATTTGAAAAAGTCGCGTGCTTAGTATCATTCGTCAGCAATCAGCTCGACGTCCCGCGTCTATACTTTGGCAAAGTCAGCACAGCAAACAGAGATTCGTTGATACTTCTTACCTTGGAGTAAATTAGACTCAAAGGGCTATGGTGTACTTCCACAAAGTCACAGGCCATTGTCCTCGACTCAGCAGCAGCCACACCCGTGACCGGCATGCAATACCACCCTTTCGCTCCTCTCGTCTCCCGTCGTAACACCTGAAACTTCTTACTTGGTTATACGTGCCCTATCCGTATTGGCCCCTTTCCCAGCCTTTGTCTTCGTATGCACCCGCCGTCTACGCCATGGCTCGCACGACATGTAAGCTTACATCAACATACCGACGATAAGTGGAAAAGATGCCCTGGGCGTTACCTCGATGGGAAATGAGGGTGACGAGGTGGTTGGGGATATGTCAGTGTGTTGGTGGTTGGGATGGGGACCCTGGGCCCAAGGCTAATGGTATGTTTCGGGAGATCCGAGGGCTTGGATTGATGGATGCACTGCAGAAGTAAGTGGGAGTGGGAAATGAAGCGGTGGATGTAGGATGGGCTGTATATGTGCGGTGAGTGACATGTTAATCAGTTCGAAGCGTGAGTGAATAATGCAGGTTAAGAAGAGGGCTGGAGTTGATCACGGCATCTGCTGATACTGTCCACAGAACAAACGCTCCTGGTTCCCTGTCTGATTTTGTTCCTTTCGCTCCTCAGATCCTGATGCCGATTCGAAAGTGTTGATTCCAGATGGGCCGGAACATTGGTTTGCAGAGGTAATTCGATGATAGATCCTGCTGATACACTGCATCGTCTCCCGTTCGTTGCATAATCCTGTTTCTTGTTTCACTCCTTCTTCTATCCTAAACAGGAAACATACTGCGCGTCGACCAATGAACGTTCACATGGAACGACTCACCTCGTATGCACCTCTCGCACACATCCACATCAACCATGTTTAATGTTTCACTTGCAATTCCCCTTCAAGGCGAAAAGTGACCGATTAATGCCACGTCCCAAATCTCTGTCAATTTGTCAACACTTTATTCCCCGGATGGACCTTACTGTGCACCTACTTGCCACGGCCTTTATTTCCGCTCGATTTGTATTTCCTTCCCGCGGAGCATGTACCTCTTCTCCAAGCGACTACGCCAACCCGCCGTTTCGTCTCCGACCTTCGCGCACGCGGCGTGACTGTGTCGCGGCTGTGACGTTATCTTTACATCAATATCGAGCTGCTCTTCAGGGAGGATGAGTTGGGGTAGGTGAAGCGGACCAGGGGTTCGAAAGCAGTGTACTCAGTTCCCATTATGGTACCTGATACTAGCAAGCATGGATGTTTACCATGAAGGGGTAATGTCTGCTAATCTAGATAGCATTTTTGTAATTGCCATTGCATCTTCCGAAGAGACATTGAAGGGTACTGCTTTGATTGGTGCGGCTCAAATGCTCCGACATGAGGACAACGAACTGTGAGATCGCCTGTGGTGAGGGCATAAGCCTTGTTCACTTGTCCTGCTGTACATGATGGCGTTTGTGTGTGAATTTGAGTTAGCCTGCAAGTAGGTCATCTACCACGATATCCAGATGTATGCCGAATTATTGTTTTGAAACGGGTTGCTTCCTTGTGCTGTTCTTGGTGATTGCGATATTATGATGCATTACATCATCGTGTTGTTGGAAATGCTGCGCGCAGTAAACGACCACACGATCTCTGTCAATAAGCATCCTTCGAATACGAGTAATTCGGCGAATTACCGCACTGTACATAGTCACCATGAGAGCGAAAATTGTCACATCTTCCCAAGTCCTCTTGCAGGTGGTTGGTGACTGGTAGCTGACTTCCGCTTGCGTGTAGGCTCTATTAATGGGTTGCAGTCACGCCTACCAACCCTCAAAAATGTGGGAATTACGACCTCCTCGGAGAGTTCAGACGCCCAATCTAGCGTCCTCTCTCCTCTCCCAGCCTCCTTCCAGCGTAGCGCGATGAGAGCTTAATATCGAAGGTCTGCTCGCATCGTCGAATCGGGCAATGCTCGGCGATCGACATTCGGTAAAGAAAGTCACAAGCTATCTTGCACCTTGAAAACCCTGCTCGAAAAGCCGTTGCATTTGTCAGAACTTCGCACATTAGTGTCGTACGAAGCCAGTCTCCTGCACGTGAAACCTCTTCTTTTTCTGCTGCTGGATAAAGACTACAGCCCCGGCATTGATGTCGGTTGGTGTTTTTGTGCGATGCGCGATGAGTGCCACATCGTTCACGTAACTCGACGTCATTCTCAATGCTCAACAACATATTCCGGCGCATTGCTCTACAAATGGTTCCAAACCTTGCGAGAGTCTCGAACATATTCGCTTCGAGGTGGAGTCGATGCGGTTGCAAAATGGAGCAAATGGAGCAGTTCGGTAGTACCGCTCTGGTGGGTGCTGTCAGACTGCCCGGTCGGTCGCGCAGGGATGCTGCGGGAATGGCGCGGAGTTGATGCAACGGGACGATCAGAACTGGCCAAGGCTTTCCATACTCTGACCGGAAGCTGGCTGTGAGTGAGGCTGTCATCCTTTGCACATGAAACTTGATGGGGACTTCCCGGCAGGGAATCTCTCAAATGGCTCATTATGCAGGTGAGGACCCTTGACGCCGGTTTTCAGTCCGCATTGGAGGATGCCATGGTCCATTGTGATGTTAGATTAGAGTCAAGAGATCTCCTGACATCGGCCGAGGTTGATTAATGTAGTAGCAAAGTGCGAATACTTGCTATGCATGTGCATACATATTTCGGATAGCAAGCGCATCGTCGCGCTCCACAATGTGCGATAGCCGAATTAAGGGTTCGAGAGTAATGTTTTTGTTACAGTTGAACCTCCCTTCCCACCTCCAAAGTGCGACCAAAGGACCCAAGAGAGCAGAGCCGACGCGGAAGCAACGTGGAGTATCTGCACTTGCAACGTGTTGTGACGTGAGTGCGCATATTGTTGATGGTCCGTCTCTGTAGAAGCTTCCTCAGCCTTGCGACGGTACGTGATGAAATGTGGAGACAGTCTTTGTCAATTCGCCTCAATTGCCATGTTGTTCGTTTGAGCCTCATGTCCGCATGCGATTACTGTGTATCGTGCGAGTTGCGCGCAGCTAGCATAGCGGACGGCGGCTCCGAAATCGCAGTGGATGCTGCTTGACCATTGTAACTACATCTTTGAGATGGTTGTACAATGCCAAATAACTCTGGTTGACATCATCCCGCAGAGCGAGTAGAACATAGTCTCGTGGTCGCGACGAGTCTCGAAAATCTTTCGACTCGTCCAGAATCTCAACGGCGACGGCATGACAGCATTCTGCGAGCCTTCCAGTGTCGGATCCGGGTACGTTCGCGCACGAAGCCGTCTCGTCCTAGTAGCGGAGCGGAGAGCGGATGGTCCAGTGCCCGAACGCCGAATACGCAAAATCCGAGCGTGTTGGTCCCTTTTGACGCTGCACGCTGCACATGGAAGCTGCAAGCGACCTACTTCGTGCTAGCAAGGAGCCTTGAGCCTTGGCGATCGTATCCTTCGTACCACCGTATGCAATGTACACGTCTTGCTTTGGGGCTTGGAAGGTTGGAGAGTCACGCAAAACCTAGGCGTGGGCTCAGGAGAAAGCTGGGAAATCGGCCTTGAGGTCTTGGCTCGAATCGCATGACAGAGGACCAGCGTACAGGACGTACTGCTTGCCATGTGGTTGGGCATTGAAGGTACAATTCATCGGGCTGTGACGCCGAGTCGTGGAGCCATGTCCCAAGCTGTCAGGAGACTGGGTTTCGTCTTGACCCCGCAATCGACAAAACATGCTCAGTCCAAGGTTGCTGGACCTCTGAGCCACGACGATTAGGGAGGCTCGTTTCGAAACGTCGGTATTGGTGTTGCTTGGAAGGATGCCATGGCTCGGCCACTCGGCGTCCTCGCCTGCAGCTTCTAATGGCTTGCCCAGATTGCTGTTATATGCCTCAGCCGCGTGGCACTCTTGTGGCTGGTGATGCGTGCCGCCTACCGACCTTGTACGTCTTGAATAGGTATCTTTGATACAATGACTGGCCCAGATTGTACGCGAGATGGAAATGACGCTCTGTTTTGATACATTGCTTGTCGAAGATGTGTTGTCATCGTCGCGGTCGAATTTGCTCAAGGGAGGCTGGACATCGGAGGTTCTTGCCAGGGATCTGCAGCATTCGCAATGCTGGGGACCACTGACTTTATTCACTTGCTAGCAGCCTCGTAAACACAGGAATAGCGACGTGACAAAGCCGGTGGGACTCTCGGCGCAACAGCCCTTGCTTGCATTAATGTAGTCGTGGGTTTCATGATGTCTTCCAAGACTGCATGCAACATGCATCTGCTTTTCGCTGAGTTTCTAGGTTGCACTCACTTCTAGAAAACCATGCACCGAGAATGCGCATGATTTTGAAGTACGCAGTTTACATTTTGTCATTTAGCAGAGATAACATAGCTGCCATGGTATGTCGATGTGGATGGATGCATTCATCGTGATGACCTCGAGCATACAGAATACACACCAGGTCATTTGGATAAACATCTCATTTAGAAGAGAATGGCATATTGTCTGTCTGGTGCTTCAATGCGTCGCGATGACACGTGAAGACTTGGTTGCTTACACATAATTCTCTTTGCAAACTAAGGCCGACTGTTGTTTTTCGTATCGCTTGCACGGTCGCAGTCTTAAGTCATTGCATACACATCAACCTTTGCGTTGTTGACACATCCCTGGCGCAGTTTGCATAGCCTTGTGCGTAGCCCGGCGTTGTGCCTAATCTTGAGATTTGCCTTCTGATCAACTACCGGGCGTTGTCCGTGGTGTTGACCTTCAAGCCTTTGGTAGTGGCAGATCTGTCAGCACGCAATGGTACCATTGGGAGATTTAGAATCTTGATAACATCGATCCTCAAGTATGGAGAACGCGCAATAGGGGAGAAGATAGCGGAACTATGATGGACGTGCTCAAAGTCCTTGATCTCGTCAGCGAATTGCATCAGAGTTCTTGATAGGGTGATCAGTCAACTGTAAAAGTATAAACTGCACTGGGAACGATATACACCTCGCCTAAGTGCTGACATGCGCTGACGTTGCGCCCCCAACTTGCATCACGGGCTAGCTTGCACAGCACGCACGATTCGCTGATGTTCTTCAACGGTGTAGAAGAGGCTGGTGAGAGGGCGAACGCCATGTAGATGCTCGCCAACGAATTTAGTGCGAGCGTGTCGCAACAATGTACCGATATGGAACGCTTACAGCCACCTTCTGTGACGACAACTTGCCTGACTCTCCTGTTCGTGATTCGTAGACACGGTTCAAGAAATGTCGTAAAGCAGAGAATCATGTACGAGTTTCGTACTGGCATCCTAGATGGGCATAGGGCGTTACTACTATGCACGAAGTTGAGTAGCAGATAGAGGTGGATGAGTAAGTAGTGGACCCTGTATTAGTAGCAGTCTGAGAATGAAGCTTATAAGCGAAGTCATTGATAACAGTCGTTCGCGGGAACAAGGTCGAAAGCCACACAGAGAGTATCGAGGCCCTGTACGACAGCGGCGGACCATTACTCTTCGTACTGCAGGGCGTTGATAAGCAGCGCTCAAGGACCCGATGCAGGGCCTGTGGAGCGCCAACCCGCGTCGATCTCAGACGAAGCAATGCAGGCTTCGCAGACTTTCTGATTCAAGGTTTTGGCGGCCAATGACAGCCACGTCTGATGTGTTGTCAGCAGCCTCAACCGACGCAAGTTGCTCAATGCCCTGGCACACTTTGTTTTCGCAGAGCGCATCCAAGAGTGCAAATAGCGCGACATGATTGGAAGCATCGTGTACAGAAAAGCATTGATCTTGCCGGAGCACACTGTGGTAAATGTTCGTTCACGAAACTATCGAGTTCTGAGGATGCAAAAACGTGGCCTATGATTGCACCTGCTCGCTTATTACCGAATCGGGGCTGTCAGGCGTACCGCTTGCAATGCGCGAATTTGGTCATCTAAATGGGTAGGAATGTTGCGAAGGCAGATTGCTCGGGGTGTAGAGAACAGTCAGCTCCGGCGCGGGAGACTTGCTCTTGTTCGGCCGACACCACAACGCGGAAATGCCCAGGAGACGGTGGGTTTTGAGTATCACTCTTAGTGATGAGCCATAATGATGACGCTGCCAGTAAGAGGCGTGTTTTGCAGAGTTGCTGTGCCTGGACGGACAGCCAAGGACAATGCTGATGAAGTGCCGTTGTTGGCAGAGGCTCATCATGCTGCGTTGACTTGATCCGTACATTTTCGGGCGTGGATGTAGCTTTTGCCGCGAGCCGAGCATCCTCAGAGGTGCGATCTCAGGCCCATTTCGAGGCTCTGATCTTGCGCAGGGCATGCCTGAGACAAACGTCACCAGTCGTCGTGCTCTCATGGTCGACCAGTGAATCGGCGGCAGGTGGCATCTTCTTTTCCACGGTGCGCGAGATGGCCGATTCCGTCTGGCTTTGTCACTGGGTTTCCGCCGAATTTGAGCCCAGTGTCTTTGTAAGGTTGGCGCAGTGTCGCAAATCCCTGCACCCCTGCAACTCGACTAATGTGATACTAACGGGGCTACGTACGATTGATGATGTGAAGACACCAGGGAGCTTTAGCAGGGGACGATGGGCCGAGCGCGTAATTATACTTTCACTACAGAGCTTCTGCATTCTCGCCCGCAAGGTTAACGCCGAGGCTCCGCCTGGAGCTGCCCACTGACGTTAAAAGATATAATGCCACGCTGCCCACCAAGCCGTATACTTAGGTGCCCAATTTCCACTTGCGTTTTAGAAGTCGAGTTTCACCAACTATCCGTTTCTACATCAAAGATCCTGTGACTCGCATACCATCGACCAGGATAGGCAGCCCATAAGCCTGTCTTGCTTTCACGAATAGTCTTCAGTCGTCTGTCATGTCGTCGCGGTCGAATTCAATGGAGGAATCTCAAGATAACATCAGAAAGCGAGTCTGCAAAGCTTGTGATCGCTGCCGTCTTAAAAAGTCAAAAGTATGTTCAATCTAGCAACTTGTAAATCATCGTGCTGACCGCAATAGTGCGACGGAGCTAGTCCCTGCAGTCGGTGTAAAGCTGATAACGCCATTTGCGTATTTGGCGAGAGGAAGAAGTCGCAAGACAAAGTGTATCCCAAAGGGTGTGTACTATCTCATGCTCCATGCGATGACGCTGACAGCCGCAGATATGTCGAGATGCTCGAACAACAACAGACTCAACTCGTAGCTGGTCTTCGAGAATTATACAGTCGTTTGCAAAAGGGCCAAAGCTGGCCAGGACAGCCCTTGCGCGAGTCCTCGGGAGGACACCCACTTACACACGATATCCTCGAGCGACTAGACCTCCTACATCCATCAGGCGACAATAGCAGTAATTATGAGGGCTTCGAAGAGGACTGTAGTCGGATGCAGCAAAAGTTGCTTGAAAGGGGCGCACCCTACACGCGCAGACGAGGATCTGTCAGCTCCGATTCTGATCACGGCCATGCGTCGACAAACTCATCCTACGGGGGAACTCCGACCACAAAATCTTTCGCTTTCGACGCCCCATTCTCGCGTCTACAAGCACCACCGACGCCACCCATGAAC
>AJMS01009911.1:0-11433 GCA_000263175.2 Phaeosphaeriaceae sp. UM 1110
AGACTTAGCTTGAACGGAAGAAACAGCTCGAGCTTGCATACATGATCTAAATATACTGAGGCGTACCATGAAAAGCGCATGTGTGCATGCTGGAGACGAGCGACGTTAGATTTATGACATTGGCATCTGATTCCTTTGTATATATTCCAAGGTTTACACCATCACATCTCATGCTTATTGACCACGATATCTACCAGATTTGACAAATATACCTGGTTTGCTCGTATGCTATGAATGAATTCTTGACGAGCTCACTGTCATACTACTTCTGGATCGCGAAGAGCTCATTGATCGCCCGCTCCACCACCACCTTCTCTCCATCTCGCACCCCTTGCTTGATCTGGCCAAGCAGCCTGCTCATTGCATTCCTGTACTGAGCCATGGCACCCTCTGTGCCAAACGTCGGATTGAAGCCGGTGTTGCCCCCACGCAAGACGTCGCGATGGCGAAGGATCTCCTTGACAAGCTCTTGGATTTCGTATGAGAACAACACCGTGCCATCCTCGTCATAGAGGTAGGTAGAGCGCCGGTAAGCAATGATGGTGCCAAAGGCCGTATCCGACCTTTTGCGGGGACGCTCATCGTATCTTGGGTACATGATGTCGATGCGGGCTTGATCCTTGATAGCGACAAGCATAGTGATGGCTTCCTTAGATGAGAGGTTGTTTGATGCATCGGGCTCGGTCTTCATGGTCTCTTCGGTACCCTCTTCCATGCATTCGACCAATTCTCCTTCTTTGAAGTCGCTGGCGTCCGTTGTGGCCAGCGCATCGACAATAAGGGTTGAATCTCCCTCCTCGTCATCGTTTGCGTCCAGAAAATCTCCCAAATTCGCATCAGCGACGCTGTCCGCGTTTTGTGCCTCAACATTGTCTTCGACCAATGTATCGTCGTTCTCATCAATCTCGCAGTCCTCAGACTCTTGTGAAGCAGCATCACCATGTTCGGACGCGGTCATCCCTGCGCGTTCTTCTCGGACCTTCACCATATGCTGCGCCAGGTCAGCACCAGTCCAGGCCCTGACCTCTTCCGTGAGTAGACCAGCATGCTCGAGGAGATAGTGCATGTCGCCCTTCGTAGCCTTGGACAACCAGGTGTTTGCTGACCACTTGGTATAGATAGTGACGCCCCTGCCCTTGACGCCAAAGGTACGATGCTCATTGAATAGAGCGCCGTCCCTGCGGATATTTGGATGATCGGAAGGCGAGGCCTCGAAAAACTGGGAGAGGGTCATGACTACGTGCATGTTGTCGAGATTTACCGCTGGCTGGGTAGGATCTGCGGCAGCCGTTTGGTGTGTGGCACCGTTTCCGAATTCTGTAATGCCCTGATTCATAAAGATGAAGTGAGGAGCCATCCTGTCAATTTGTCAGATTTGATATATCGGCGTATTGTCTGAGGGGTGGAAAGTTGAGAGCTCGGGTTGGGTGGTCTGAGTGTGATATCGGTCATCGTGGAGTAATTTGTAACCTTTGGTGGACTCAGCGATCGAAGTGTAGAAGTGGAGCCGTGAAAGCTGAGAGTGCGAGCTTGCATTGCCGTAGATCAACTCATATCTCAGAATAAGCTCGGTGATGTAGCTCAGGAGGCTGAGGTGTTGAAGGTCGTAAACTAAGGAGTGATAAGAGGGCAAAAAGACTTGACTGCGGCGTGAAACGTGGGGCACTGAATGTTCCTTGTGCGGAAGGAACTCAAGCGCACGATTTTGAGTTGTTTATTTGCCTTTCTAAGTCTCATCTTTTCTACCGCTCGGGGACTTACATTCTTCATACCCTCCCACGACATCCCAAACGGTGAAGTGAACGATTCGGCGTTCGATCACGATTCAGCGCTGCAGGTTCTTCCAGTAACGTCGACTGAATATTGTGTCACGGGAGCTCAAATATTAGCTTTCGGCAGGCCAATGACGTTCCGGAGCGCCGAGTTTGGCAGCACGAAAATAAAACACGTGACCCTGGAGCATTCACTACCGCACCTCAAGCACGCGCACAGGGCAGGTGGCGGTCTGAACCTCGCCGAAGATCTACCGGCACGTGTTAGCGTAGCAGTTGCCGCCCGGACCCTTCCTACAGATATATAAAGCCTCTCCCACTCTCTCACACTGCTCTTTTTCCTCAAGCCGGTCGTGGACAACTATCTACCGTAGAGAGTGTATGCTCTGCGTACGGCTTCCTTAGGTCTCTATAATCTAGCGATCGATCCTGTCCTTGAGTGACGCGGTCTCGAGCGTGTTCCCTTGGGGCCAGTGGGTGAGTCTGTTGGCGCAAGCTTGCATATTCACAGGTCACTTGGAGAAAATTGGTGAATCACCTCCCTCCATTGATCACTTGACTTCTCTTGAGAATGTCAACAATCACCGTGCATGGTTGCTCAGCGGCTTCGTGAAGCACGACTCTTCGGGCAATCGACCTGGTCATCAATCAAGTCATGAATCACGCGCCTTGTAAACAAGGTTTTGGTGGCTGGGCATCGCGCACAGATCGGAAAGAGATGTGGTCTTTGTATCCTTTCTCACATCAACCCCACTTTGAAGCTGGCTGTCCTGGTACACCTTTCTTCGAATTGCATCGTCGCACAGGTCATTGAGAGTGATCCGTTCTTGAATGGGCCTCTGGTGATCAACCAAGTATGTCCACTCGCACTGGCATGCGCTAAACGGCAAGCTTCAGCAATGGAGCTTGTCTAGTTTGACACTGAATCGCGATGGTCAGTGTGTTTTACGTTGAGCTCTGCGCCCTTGAGGACAGACTCGAAGTAGAACTTTGGCATTCCTTCAATAAAATGTTGTCTTACGATGGAGATCGATCGCCCATTTATTGGCCCCCACTAGGCCTGGTGCAAATTAGCCAACACTGTCCAGACAATATAATATGTCTTCCTTCTTCTTGACGTTGGCGGACCAGTCCTATAAGCCCCATGGGGTGTCGACGGTGAAGTGGCGAGATGGCGCAAAGGCAAAGAACAAAGGTAAAACGGTTACCAGAAAACTGCCGCAGGGAAAGAACCAAGCGATGAAAATCTGAACACAACGTAGAAGATTCGCGACCAAGAAGCAAAATTAGACCAGGTTCCCTCATATGTCAATCACTTTCAGATCTACAAAGTTTGAACATTGACGAGTGTTTTCAACACTCCAAGTGCTTCATCAGCATAGCCTAAAGCTCCCATCATCTCGCCAAGATAGATCGCTGCTCCACTATATATCTATTCCGACTTCATTTCACTATTGACCTGTCGAAGTTGAAGAAAGAATCCGTATATGTCTACAATACGTCCAGCAGATCAGCGCGAAAACGAATGGCAAGAATTTTGACATGTTTTTCAACATACCACGACTTGAAGTCTCGCCATATGCCACGTATAATACCTAGCTCTTGGGTTTTATTGTAGCGGGTTGAGATCGTCCGAGACATCACATCACACATACCGATCAAGCCCAAAAAATGAACAGAATAATTTCTCATTTCATTTCGCTTACGTACAACTACAACATCTTCATAACCTCATCACATCATAATCATCACCCTCCCATCTACTACAACTCATTATGTCCACTCCCACAAGGCTGCCCATGATGCTCATGTCCACCCTTATCAAACCTCGCCGTCAACCTCGCGCTCTCCGCACTCCTCTTCCGCAGCGTCGCATTCGCCCTCGGGATACCCTCAAAGCTCAGTGCATACTTGGCCACACTATTCGCAATGCTTTGGGTGTTGAGTAGGTAAGCGTCTTGGGCTAGGTTGTCAATGTCGTCGCAAGCTTGGTGATAGCACGCATCCAAGGGAGCGCCAGCTTCGCCACCGAACATGACGGCTTCTTGCTCGGTCTTGAGGACTTCAGCGCCGGTGAAGAGACCACCTGATGGAATGCCGTTTTCGAGGAAAGCAGCGTAGTCTGAGCGCAGGGTGAATAGAGATGGGACGTGCGCCATTCCGCGGTTCTCGTAGAACTCCTCAAAGTCCTTCTCGATCTTGTCTGAGCCAGTGGGGCCGGAGAAGTTGAACGCACTGCCGTCTCCGTCGTAGATGCCAAGCACGTAGTTGGGCGAAGCGATCATGTCGAAGTTGAGGTATGCGCGCAGCTTGTTGACTTCGGTGGCGTTGCCGCTCAGGGTGCCGTTGAGGGTCTTGAGGTAGTAGAATGAACCCAACTTGCCAAACTCTTCGGCGCCCCAGAAACCGAGACGCACGGCGTTGGTGACCTTGTACTTTGCGAGGGCGAGGCCGACCATGAGGGATCCAATGGTTCCGGAGCCGTCGTCGTTGATGCCGGGCCCGGCGAAGACGGAGTCGGTGTGCCCGCCAATCATGAGCACGTTGTCGTGGTCGCCCTCCTTGGTTTCGGCGATGACATTGTAGTTTGTGCGGTTCTCGCGGATGGCGTCGATGAAGAGAGTGCCTTCGACGGTACCGTTGCCGATCTGGGCGAGGATGGCATTTCCTGCTTCCTGGGTCATGCCGACGACGGGGGCGTAGTCTCCATCGCCTCCAAGAGTTCCAGCAAGAGGAGTGGCTGCTACGTTGTTGTAGATGATGGCTCCGGCGGCGCCAGCAGTCTTTGCGTTTGCGGCCTTGATGGCGAATGTGCACTCGCCACGGGAGATTACTGCAATGTTGCCAGATACGCCGGATGGGTAGTCGGCGGCGTTGCATCCGAGGCTGTTGACTTTTACGAGATTTCCAGTAACATCGCCAGAGGGTCCGTAGGTAAGATATTCGACCTTGACTTCCTCGCCAGCTACGGTGAGCTTGGTGGTAGCAGCGGTAAACAGCTCAACGAAGGGCTGCTTGTAGACATTATAGGCGCCGGTCTCGAGGAGAGTCTGGTACAGCCACTCAGTTGTAGCATTGTGGCCGCCTCCACCGAACGCACGATTACCGCCATTTGCATCAGCGATATCCTGGAGCTTCTGGGAGCCTGCAAGCAAGTCCTCGAGGTTGACATCCTTGATCAACTCGCTGGGAGAAACCAGAGGCTTCTCTGCGGGTGGAGGAGGGACAGTCTCGTACTGGGCGAGAGCTGGCGCAGCAAGCGCAGCGGCAAGGAGTGCGTATCTCATGTTGATGGCTGTTATGTGGATGAGGAGATGCCTGCAGAAGTCAAGACATCAGAGCACGAAGAGCCCTATATACTTTGCCTCGTATTCACATAGTGTGACCAAGAAACTCCCTCGCGGCTCATCGCATGTCTGCAGGCTTAACCCGGAAAGGCAGTTGCATAGTGGATGTAGCGCTCAATCATAGTCAGGAACCACCGAGAACCACAGGGATTCGGATGGAGGACACGGCTGCCCAGGTGATGGGCAAAGACGAGAGATAGACGGTCCTTGGCGGCCAACGACGCTGCGTCGCAAATGGAAGGAGACGCAGGTCGATCTTGGCGAAAATGACGGACCCTTCTTGATTGGGCAGGCCAGCGGAAGATAGATTACACCAAGGCCGGGAGTCTGCTTGGCGGTACAGCGCCACAATCTGGACGAGCACGACATGGGAAAAGGTTGCCACTTTTCGAAGCCAAAACGGCGGGGAAGCCGTTGCCTGTGCGTGGGTGGCGTGCTGGAGGCGCTCTTTGAAGCTTGATGGAAGGTCATCGTCAGGAGAATGTGTGAAAGTTAGAGCCGTGTGTTCCGCCGAGTTATGCTTTGCATGACCGACGAGCTCATTTCATGTTGTTTCATAAGCGGAAGGGGTAGCAATCGCGGAGGAGCGATAAGAAGTTTGGCCCTGTGGTGCGTGCGTAGTGTTGTGGTGGAACCCTACATGCGTCTATGGATCTTCGAGAAGGAGTTTCTCGCCAAGTCTCAAATTGCCATGAACATTGAATGCAGATCGAACACAGCACCAATGTCCAACAAGATGGTGTATGGCACGAAAGTTCCTAGGCAATGGAGAGCTTTGGCTGAATGCAGACCATGATTTGTCAACCATCGATCTTTGATGTAGGAGTGTGGTTTGCAAGTTCGCTGGTATGCCGTTACCTTGAAATGGTCGCGTCTCGTTTGAAAGTAGCGAAGAATCACGGATCAGAAATATGTTCAAAATGATGTGATTGATTAATATCGTTGCATAGCAGTCTATGAATCTATGACGCTATTATCATGCTGCGTGAATACAGCCAGTACCATCTAAAGACCCTTTCCTTCTTGGAACTTGACAACGAAGGCACCACGCTCCATTGTGTTGATCAGGATGTGACCACTCTTGAACAGGCCGTAGCTGGACCAGGTACCGACAAAGTCGACCTTTCCACCGCCAGGCAGATTATCGTCCTCGGGGTAGATGTCAAAGAAGCCAATCTCCTTGACGCCGGCACCCGTTGGGTCCTCGGGGATAGAGCGGACATCGAGGATGCGGAGACCGGTTCCGTAGTTGGACTGGTAGGCAAGGCCGTTGGCAACGTACTGGTTGTGGTCGACACCCTTAGCGCCAGACTTGTAAAGACCAGTCTGTTTGGGTGCTGCGAGCGAAGAGATGTCCCAGATGTAGGTGATTGGGTTGCCAGGAATACCAGGGCCGACCTTGTCGTACTCATCGTACTCGTCATCGAGAAGCAGGTATTGCTGGTTCATGGGGTCAAGAACGGCACCCTGGTGGGTGTAGGCTGCTCCCTCGTAGGACGTGATCGAGAGAATCTTGGGAGCCTTCTTGTCGGTAACATCATAGATGGTGAGAGTGTCCTCGTTGTAGCCATAGCAGATTTCACGGCCCTCATACTGCTTATCGGGTCCACGGTAGATCAGGCACTGCGCATCGTGCACGTAGCCGTCCTCTGAAGCGCATCCGGGGCTAGTGGGCTTGGATGGGTCGGAGATGTCAATGAAGATAATACCGGACTTGCAAGCGGATGTCCTTGGCATGGCACCGACCGAGTAGATGAAGTTCGTCTCCGGGTTGGTGACAACATTGTGAGTGCGTCCGACTGGAAGGCCCTTGAAGTGGCCAACCAGATCGTTCTCCTTGTGGAAGGTCTTGGGAGATGCTGGGTCGATATCAAGAAGCTTCTTCATATCGAAGATCTGGATGCCGTGGCCTTCGGCTTCACTACCGATGATCATGAGGTTGTTCTGTCCTCGAATCTCGCGCCAAGTCGACGGCGTAGAGTATTGAGGCAGACGACCTAGATAGACCAATTTGCCCTCACTGTTGATCTCGGCAAAGGCAGCACCATCTTGCTGCCCGATGGCTACAAACTCACGGCCATCGTCCGAAGTCCAACCTGAAAAGTCAGCGTGGGGAGCTTCAGATCGTTATTCGCATGGTACATACCCCACGACGATGAACCGACACCACGTTGGCTGCCAAGCTCTGCGTGCGACAGGAAGTGGAGGAGGTCGAGCTATTGTGATGGTGAGTTCATGCTTTTGGAGGATGTGATGTCGATGCTCACATTGCTACACCTGAAGGTATCTGTGGAAGTAATGGCGGTACCGTTAAGACACTGAACCTTCTCCTTGACCTCCGCGTACTGCATGGAGTTGTAGACACCGTTTGCCTCCTGGATGGCCCAGTGCTCCTATATACTGGTAAGTGGTGGACTCGAACAGTCTCAGCAGAGTCCTAACCTTCTTCAAGGCCATGTTGTTGGCATGGCGAATACCCGTGTCGTAGAGCTTCGCTGCCTTGATCTCGTCCTTGGGCAGCTCCTTCGCCGCCACAAGGGCGGAAAGAGACAAGAGGGCACTCCGGATGAACATGATGGCTGATGGCTACAAGGTGGTGACTGCCTGGAGCGAGCTGAGGAATCTCAAGCTGGCGCCCAGCATGATCTTATATCTTTGCACCCCGACATGGAGGTACTCGATTTGCCATCCCATATGCCACGACTAACCTGGCAGGTGATGCCAGTACCTGCCCCTTCCCGACCTTAAGCTCCACGCGATATCTCTTGCGAATCACGAATTCGGCCCTGATAGGTTCTCGATGCCTGCTCGTGCCAAATCTTGTCGAAGCCGACTGCCGTGCAAATGCACGACTGGGGTTGAGTAAATGAAACAAAAGCTTTGAGCGTGGAGTAGATGACCGGTTAGGAAGGAGGCTTAATCTGTTGTCTTGGCAGGCAGCGGAAGGCGGACATAATTCGTTATGCGCCATTCGGCTACGCGCAGATCGTTTGGGCCTACACAGGCGATAAGACTCGTTTGGGGCGATAACATGTCCAGGAGTCCTTCGCAATTCTGTCGGTCCACAACATTGACACTGGTGATTCGCATTGCTGCTTCGCCCTCTACTCCATGCTTCGCCATACCCATGTTGCTATAGAGCCCGACAGACAGGAACGATATTGAGAGATCTGCGTGTCGAAGACACAATCGCGGGGCTAGCTGGCGCGTATCGCAACGGTCCGCACGGCAATCGTGCGCGTATGGAAGGTCGTTGGAGAATCAATATGGTGTTCTACACATTCGCAAACCGTCCGTGGGGCTGACATCGGCGTACAGCCGCAGGAAACCGCATCGGGCAGTTGGCAAGGGCGGTCATTCGGGTTTCTGTGGGGTGCGATGGTGCCTGACGCGATGTCGCGAACGAGTAGTGTTCATGCGCTTTGTCGGACGAACGATCAAGTTTCGGTGGGCATGGTGGATACTTCGGCCGGCAGAGGCGCGAAACTAGAGTCGTCCCTACCATCGTGCCCTCAGAAGTGGAGTCGCGGCTACGTCACCAAACAAACATTGTCACAAGCAGAGATGGAAGGTTGAATGGTGTGACCGGACAAGGTCCACAGAGAAGACTTCTAAATTCTATCTGCTCGTGTATGCCCATGATTTTAGTTGTGATCCGTGTATCGTGAATGTAACGCCTGCCGCGCCTTGCTAGTAGAGCTCATCAAATGTTCGTCATCATCGTCAATCCCGCGTCACGCCTAGCGGGCACCGTCTACAACTTGGCCTCGACCTTCTTCAGGCACTCCTGGAAGTCCTTCCAGTCGTACATGATGGCGGCGCACTTGGTCTCCTCGGTGAGGGTCTTGGCCATCTGCTCCATCTTCTCCTTGCCCTCCTCGATGCCGTAGATGCCGACGTAGCCGATGCAAGGGATGCCCGCGCGCATGGCCGCAGTAGCACCGCTCTTGCTGTCCTCGACGGTGACAGCCTCAGCAGGCTTAACGCCAAGCTTTTCCGCAGCGAAGAGGTAGATGGCGGGGTCGGGCTTGGAGCTGGGCTTCTCCATGGATGTGGCAGCAGAGTAGACGTGCTCGTTGGGGAAGAAGTGGTCAATGCCGGCCTTCTCGATGGAGGCGACGACACGGCTCTTGGCTGAGGTGCTGACGACGGACATGGGGTAGCCCTGGTCCTTGAGCTTCTGCAGCTGCTCAGTCACGCCAGGACACTCGACGGCCTTCTGGCTGAGCTTCTTGGTGACAGCACCGAGCTCCTGCTGCACAAAGTCCTCCATCTCGTCGTCGGGCATGGTGAAGTTGTGCTTCTTCTGCAGGCCATTGAGCATGCCGCGGAAGTTGTGGCCCACGAAGTCCTCGAGCAGCGAGTCCGCAGTGTAGCGGGCATCGATGTTGTGCTTCTCCATGACGATGTTGGTGAGGTCGGCGCAGGCCTCAAAGGCAAAGCGCTCCGACTGGACGAGCGTGTTGTCGCAGTCGAGCATGATGTACTTGACCTAGCGACGGCGTTAGCGGGGTACAAGCGGGGGAGCCGCCCTGGTGGTACTCACCTTGCCCATGGTTGCAGTTGTGGAGTGTTGTGTGATTGGTAGGAGGTAGGGTGTTTGTCTGGTAGGAGTGAGGTCAATTGACGTCTAGCAGAGGTGTGAAGGGTGGTAGAGATGACGGATGGGTGACTTGTGGGTTTTGTTGAGAGGTAAATAAAGTGATGGCAGCAGAGCAGCTAGCGTGTGCAGGCGCAGTCAGTGAGCTGGCAGGAGCGGCGACGTCATTGGGTCCCACTTGCCGCGTTCGCGAGGCGTGGGAGCACCATTGGAAGCAAACCGTTATGCTTCCCCATCTCTCACCTTTACCAATTACGATATATCAATATTACCCCACAAAATGTCACGCCAGAAATTGCTTCTGCGCTATCTTGCCTGCCAGACCAACACTACGGCTTGATGCTTGGGTGTCACATGGAATCAGCCTCAGCCACTCCAATAATTCCCCCATCTCCTCCCCACGGTACCCCTCACTTGTATCACAGTAATTCTTTTTGCTCCGCTTTGTACACATTCTTCACTTCGCTTCATGTCTGTGCCACCACACATCACACTTGGACCTCCATCACGAGAACAAGATCCTGCCACAGTGTGAGGGCGAGATCGGCATCGACCGCAAACGCGGTGTGCTGAGCCTCCAAGTTCCTGCATACGGTGGTGATGCGCCCGCATCATTTTGGTGTCCCTGCATGCAAGGCTGACGCCCCCAATACGTCCATCCCAGCAACAAACGCGCTATTGTCCAACTCGCATAGTGCATGTCACGGTACACCAATGACAACACCAGTCGTTATGCACTACATATGTAAGGGTACATATCAGCGGTCAGCTGCGGGACCGGTCTGCATTTTTCGGCAACAGATTCTTTCCCCATGTTGCACGAAGACATGCTACGGAGTGTGATTATCGTCCCGGTTTCTATCTACCAAGGTCGCCCATGATATACCCTCTCATTCGTGCCCACAAATTTCACTGTCACGACAACACCGGCTCCTCTCGCAAGAGCAGCCAGCCTTTGACGTAGCCTCCTCTCAAGATTACTCGCGAGCACTCTACCTCTTTCGTCCATAAGGTATATATACTCTTGTGCCCTTCCAATGTTTTCTCTTGCTCTATCGATACTCAATATGATATCGAGCCGCACCATCTGGATGTCAGGCATCGCTATGATCGTCTTTGCCCACGGCGTTGTGTCAATGTCGGGAATCGGACCATCATGTGGCTCGGGACCTTCAAAGCTGAGGTATCCGTCAAGTTCTTCGCGATGCCCTTCATAAAGGTGCCAGATGTTGAGCTGCACAACTAAAGTGCGAAGACTAATGCATGTCCGGAGCATTTCGTGTAGCTGCTGCGTAAGAGACGGCGATGGCATATACCAGATGTAACCGGCCAAGCACAAAGTGTGCAAGACCGCTCGACAATATGGACCTATCGATTCTAGCCAATGCACGAGTACAGGCAGATACTCATATCCGTAAGGTAGGACGAGAAAGTGTTTTGAGGCATAAAAGAATGTCCGGGCTTCGTGCCGAATCTGTCGACTTACCAGACCTAGAGCTTTCAAATTTGCGATAGCTTCATACTGCTGTTGGTCGCTTCGTTCACGTAATCGAAACTTGGGCGTCGGACCATCTGCTACAACAATAAAGTAAGGGAGCGGAGATCCAAAGACCATGCTATATATTGCGTTCCGCGTCTCTGGAGCAAGTCGCATGAAATTTGGGACCTCTTCTCGGTTAACAGATTTCCCTGTCGAACTATCCTGGTCTTGCTC
>AJMS01009910.1:0-11431 GCA_000263175.2 Phaeosphaeriaceae sp. UM 1110
GGTGGACCAAGTTCGAGAACAGGATTGAAAGAGATCCAGGCTTCCTGGAGCGAAGTGACGGAGGCTGAATGCCAACAACGCATAAGACGAAAATACACGGGCCTACACGACGCTGGAACCCTCAAAACGCCTGATTGATCCCCTCCCACTCCGGCTCCGCCAAATGCGCCTCGTACATGGCCCTCGGCCAACTCACTTTTGGTGCCTTCTCTGGTCGCTTCACAGCTTGCTCTACCACCGCATCACCCAATACCTTCTCAATCCCACCCCTCTCAAACTCCCGTTCCAACCCCTCCCTCAACGGCTCCAACTCATCCCACACCTCGGTCCTCCGCCCAAAATCCGTAATCACTGCCAATCTCACCAGCCTACTCAACTCGCCGATGCTTTCTGCAATCTGCGGACTCGTATGCACCGCAATAGCCGTCCAGACATCGTGCTTGTCCTTCTCGTCAACGTCGAAAGTGGAAAGAAATTGCACAGCGGCATCTGCGCCCTCGACTTCGAACCGCAAGGGGCCATCGTAAGTAGAGGTTGTGCCGATGTCATGGAAGAGGCAAGCGACGAAGAGGAGGGAGTGTTTATTGGCGGAGAGCATGTAGGAGGAGTCGGAATGTGAGGCGAGTACAGTGGCGTAGGAGTAGACTCTTATGCTGTGGTTTAGGATGGAGGGATGTAGTAAAGAAGAAGCATGTGCGAAAGCTGCTTTGCATATTTCGTTGTTGGGGACTATCTTTGATGCGATGGATGGGTTTAGAGGTGGTGTGACGGTGGACTTCGGGAGGGATGAGGGCGGGCACATGGTTGAAGTGGATATGTGATTGTTGAGGTGAATATAGAGTATGAATATCAAGCTCGACAATATATAATAGCAAGCGGCGGGACTGGTATGATATATGTACTAGGAACACGCCTTCTTGTACTTCTCATCCGAGATAGGAATGGCGACCCACTTTTCGCAGTAGCTTGCAGACCAAGAGTAATCAATACGACCTTGCTGAGCACGATCTATATCATTCATCTTCGGGCACATACAAGCATCACTATTGCTCAACATCTTATACAAATAGATACGAAATCATTAATTCATCAACTCTATCTCCATCTACGGCATAGGATAACTCCTCCCAAAAGCCTCCCTAATCTCATCCACTCCCATCCCCGTCGAAATCGCAAGCTGCAACAAAACCCTCGCCTTCTGCGGATTATAAAACCCACTTGCAATCGTAAAGTCCCTCCCATCCGGCACAAATCCGTCCGCGCTCCTATGGCTCGCCACAATCGGGATACCAGTCGCATTGAAGACACGCTCAGCGTTCAAACTCGCTGTCCGCGACATGCCGCCCGCGCCAACGCCCGCATATACGATGCCATCCGCGCCGGCCTCGATGGTCGCGTTGAAGAGGTACGGATCCATGTCTTGGTGGGAGTAGAGGATGTCGACTTGTGCGAGGGAAGAGATGTTCGATACATCGAATGTTACGCGGCCAACGGGCTCAGCGGGCGCGTAGAAGAAGTAGGGGACTTGGTTGATGAAGACGCCTAGTTGGCCTGCTTCTTGGCTGAAGAAAGTATCTAGCGAGTTTGCGTTGTTCTTGGTCGTGTAGAATGCTGATCCGATACGATCGTTTAGAACGATCATGGTCCCGCGGTCTCGTCCAGCGGGCGACGAGGCGAGTGTTACCGCTTGGAAGAGGTTCAAGGGTCCGTCGGCGGACAAGGCGGTGGCAGGACGCATGGCGCCCACGAGGATGACGGGCTTGCTGGATTTGACAGTGCTTTCGAGGAAAAAGGCTGTTTCTTCCAGCGTGTCGGTGCCGTGGGTGACGATGACGCCGCTGATCGTGTCCTTGGCTAGTTCTTCGTTGATCATGTGCGCGAGCTTTAAGCTGATGGTCTGGTTCACGCTGCCGGAGTCGACGTTGGAGACTTGGTAGCCGGCGATGTTGGAGATGTTTAGGATCTCGGGCACGGCTTCAACGAGCTGCTGCACGCCGAGACCGATGCTGTAGCCGGTAGTTTGGGTGTTGGAACTGCCTTGTGAGGCGATGGTGCCGCCTGTTGCGAAGATTGTGACATTTGGTAGGGATGAATTGACTGGTGTTTGGATGTCCTGGCGGATGAAGAGCTTGTGGAGGTCGGATTTGGTGTAGTCAATGGGTGAGGCCACGGCCAGGGACGTGAGAAGTCCGACAAGCTGTGCTGAGTATTTCATGATTTCTATTGAATTGTGAAACACGTTGATTCTGAAGTCAAGAACCTACTGTTTGAATTATGGGCCTTTTATACTGCTAAGATTCCTCTTTCGTGCTCTGATAAAATTCACGGTAAGCACCTAATGTCAAGGACGCCTATCTGTTGCCAAGGCGAACCACAAGATAGCGGACAGCTACGACTCATGTCTATGCTGCGCATGGAAGATACCAAAGCCAATTTTCCTGTGCCCATATACTGTATTCATACCCACATTTATGTAAAATGGCCGGAAAAGCGTTGGAGTAGTACAGTCGTTATCAGCGACATCGAAAGATAGCCCACTGTGAGGAGTTGCTAGAACGGTTCCAGAAGGATTGCCAAGTTGCAGCTAACTTCATGTGTGTCCGGCATGCAGAAGTGTCGGTAACGAAAGGTGGAGAGGCTAGATGTACCGTGGTGAGCGATGTCGGCTAGGCAAGGACGATACCAAGCGGGGTAAGTCAGTACCAGAGCCACAGATAAGATGCCGTGCCAGGGTATTCAGTATGATATCGCGAAAACACCGAGTCGTCAGCTGTAATGCCATATTTGGCGTCTCTGGTATGGTCAGTTTGAAATGGTTCGAATGAGGTGGCATCGGGCGAGAGAGAGGCCGGGCTTCACCAATATGGTGTCTCGGCAACCATCTAACAGCTGAACACATAACCGGTGTCAATGACGGCTCACTGAGTGCAAGCACGCGTGGGAGTCCCAAAGCAGCTCAATGCGCGCACAGGATCGAGTCTGCGATCACACTTACACAGCCCATCGGGCATACGTACGATAGCCAGGCACAACACGGGCCATAGCGGGAACGACGTCATCACTCGACGCCATTGTCGAGCCGCTACAACTGCGAATACAGAACCCCTTGGAATTCATCATTATTTATCTACGAGACCAAGATGCCCAACGACATCGCAAACAACCGATCTGCCTTGAAGGACTTTCTTGGCTCTATAGCAACCGTTTCTGGCGATCTTTCAAACATTACAGCACCCCCATTCGTCCTTGCCGAAAACTCCACCGTAGAAGTCCCACAATACTGGGCCGACCATCCAACCTTGTTCATTGCGCAGGGCGGCGAGGAAAGCGCCGAGAAACGAGCCCTGTGTGTCCTGAGATACTTTCTCAGTACTCTCAAGAACCAGCAATACTCGGGTCGCAAGGAGAAAGATGGAGTCAAGAAGCCGCTAAATGCGTTCCTTGGCGAGCTTTTTCTGGGCCACTGGAAGAATGAAGAGATTGGAGAGACACATTTGGTAGCCGAGCAAGTTAGCCACCATCCGCCTGTGACTTGTTGTTACTTGTGGAATGACAAGCATGGGGTCCGAGCGCAAGGATTCACTCAGCAAGAGATCACCTTCTCAGGCAACGTGAACATAAAACAAAAAGGCTATGCACTCCTGCATCTTGACCGCTTTGACGAAGACTACCTGATTCCTGTACCAAACATCAAAGTCAAGGGCCTGCTTAGTGGGACACCGTACCCGGAGCTGGCTGGCGAATATTCGCTCGTCTCATCGAATGGCTATATCTCGCATCTGAAGTTCACAGGGAAGAGCTTCTTTGGCTCGGGTCAGAAGAATGGACTGGAAGCAAGATTGTATCACGCAGACAACCCAAATGAGAATATATATACGGTCAAAGGCGCGTGGAACGGGAAGCTGACGTTCCACGATGAAAGAAGTGGGGAGGAGGTCGACAAATTCGATGTTAACGATCTTGACTCAGTCGACATCGACACAGAACATCTCGCTGACCAAGATCCTTGGGAGTCACGGAAGGCATGGGGAGAAGTCATCTCATCGCTCCATTCAGGTGACATGAAACGGGTAGCGGCTGCGAAGTCTCGTCTCGAAGAAGGGCAGCGGAAAATGCGAGCAGATGAAGAAGCACGCGGAGATCACTGGAAGACTGTATTCTTCCAAAGAACAGATTCGGACCCTGTCTTCGACAGATTATCAAAGTTCGATCCCGGATCCTTTGTGGTGGATCCTGCAAGCGGCTTCTGGAAAGTCGATCACGAGGCAATTAAGACCACGAAGAGACCTTATCATGAGGACCTGCTGCCGACGAATGAGAGGTTGGGCAATTCTTTCCGAGACTGGACGACCAACCGAGACAGTATTCAGGTTGATTCTCGGCCGAGCGCATCAGATCTTGCCGCGACACCACCAAGGAGTTCGTCCGATCGAGCACCGTCTCCGCCGAAGAACGGGTCCGCGGTCGCACCATCGCCGCTGAAGAACGTGTCTGACGGAGCACCTGAACAAGACAAGGATGCTTCGAACGAGTCCAATGCGGCACCATCACCACTAGAGAATGTGTCCAATGAAGCACCTGAACAAGCCTCTGAGCCTGCGAACGGACATGAGAAGCATGATGCAGAGGAGCATCCCGCGCAAGGTGTTTCAGCACCCGCGGTCAAGCAGCCGACCAACATTCAGGTTGAGGCTTATTTGCGAAGTAAGACCAGTAACGTGGTCTGATACACCACTTTACTTTGATTTAAACCATATCTCTCATGAGTATATATCTTAATTAAATACTGTCAAAGATATTGCGCCGTCATTACTTGAGCCGGGTATCGTGTACGAATTGATCAAAAAGCCACCTTTTGTACTTATACATGTCCTGGATCACGTTCATGCTCTTCACGACCGCCTTTCGGTTTCCTGGTGAACTTGCTTCGACACCATCACGGTGCCCGCTCTGCATTCCTCGTCCGACGTCTTCCCGGCCTGTATCGTCCACGTAGTGAAGCCCTTGTCATTCTTCTCTCTTTCATGAGAGTCGACTAGATCATCTCTCAATCGCACGGGTTGTAGATCTCCCATGCCATATTCGTCGTCCTTGCCGCTCGTGGTCCCTTTCTCGCTCCGCAGCAACGACTTGAAGCTAGGGAACTGGTGTCGGCGGGGGCTTGATAGTTGGGGGCTCCATTGCGGTGTGCGTACGCCTGTGGGCTTGGAATTTTCCTCGGTCGGGCCTGTGGAGAGACCAAGTTTCGAGGCGAATGTCCGGTAAAGGGGACGGAGGGTCGCGACACTTCCGGCGGTGATGGCCAGACCTTGTTCGATGTCACTCCAGATTGCGACATCGACGGTGGCCCAGAGGAAGTCTGGGTCGCGGAAGTTCATGACGTAGGCGAGGCGTACTGTAACGGCTATACTGGCTCTATTTCTATCGTCAGTAATCTTGCTTTCATGGTCGTATATCAAATGTGAACGTACACGCAAGCCATGCCCAAAACAGGAATCAGCATAATACGTGTCTTTGCAGGCATGTTGAGACCCCAGACCAAGAAAATTGGCAGAATGGCGAAGGTAAAGTCCGAGATGATCGCGCATGCTGAATACAAGAAAGTGAGGGCGATGATAACGTCAATGGGTACGCAATAGCCCGCTTGATCCTTGTTCCAGAAGTAGCTGATGGGGGTGCACTGGAAGACCGTCACGAAGAAGAAGACGGCGCCTGTGAAGACCGAGACAGCAATGGCGCCGTAGATGACCCACTTGTGAATGGGCTTGATCGTAACGCGGAGGAGGAACAGTCTGAATTGAAAAAAGCAGAGTCAGTAACGTCCAGCACTCGATTTGTGGATTGGTGTCTTACCCGATAGAAATCTTGGACGTAATCATGGCTAAGCAATAACCAATGTAACATAGCCACCAGTACTAGATTTCACGTCAGTACGTTGATGATTCGTCAAATGGTTTCGACGCACCCTCATAGCCATAAATATCTCCTTCTTTGACAATGTGTCCATGTGTCGTCCGGTTCCCCAGTGGATGCCACCAATTGCACATGTAGCGAACATGACATGCGAACACTGAGCTATCATCAGTACGTTTTCGCTGGAACAATTAATCTGTGTACACTCACAAGCGCGAGCACCATGAAAAAATCATCCCATCCAAATGCCTTGACGATGCAAGTTCGGACGTACACCCGCAACGCTGTAGCTGTGAAGGCTAGCGACACGAAGGTCGAGCATACCTAAACTAGTCAATTGGTCGCTCTAACAAAAGCAGAGTTTCGTTAGTGACATACCGCCTGCAACTCTGGTCCGCGAGTTTCACCCATCTTAACCTTCACCTAACGATATCGACGACTGCACTTAACGTCAAACTACAGTTCACCCAAGGCACTGGTCCGAGTCGTAGATGGAGAAAAAGCCGGTTCGGCGAAATTTGCTAAAACATCGCATTTGCGGTGGGAACCTCGAGTTGAAAAACCCAGCGAACCCCTCCCCTCATACTAGCTGTCCAGGCTGATGAATCCCGGCTCTGTGCTGCTCCTGCTCCACGCCAGGGGCGAGTTGGGCACTGTGACCTAGAACTATGCTACAAACGTCGTCTTGCTGACTCGGAGCAGTCCAGATTGAGGCCCGATCCACAGGCACATCGGGAGGGGGTCACGGTAGAAAGACTCCAGGGGGACCAGGGTGCATGCATATCGGAGAGGCCCCTGCGGTCAAGCGCGATATCTGGGTGGCGGAGAGATCTCCGACTTTCTCTTTCAAGACGGTGAAGGTCTTGTGCAATCTCGTTCAAGAGGCTCTTAGTACAACCATTGTGTTCCCCAGGTTTTCCTCGTCGACGACCGTTTCTGACATGGCTGGGTCCCAAATTTTGGTTTTCCTCACTTCCCGCCGCCGTCGCGAGCTGATTGCGTCCTTTGTGTCGGATGGCTCACGCCATTGGTCATGCCATCGCCTTACGGGCCACATCGGCCAAGATCGCGTGGTAGTGGGCCCGCAAGCAGGATCATTAAAGTCCAGGTACCGCGGTCATGGATGGCGTGTGGAGCACATGTTTCTAGTCTAGCTTCAGCGGACGTGTTTGAACGAAAGAATGGCGTAAGCGAGCATCGACAGGCTGGGTTTGACATGGCGCAAGAAATGTCAAGGGTTCTCACAATGCTCGGCGACCAAAGGAGTGATCCATGGATGTTTTCTGTGATCGCCAAATTTCGAAACCTTACTTCTTGAACTATTCGACTGCTCAGGCACGTTGATTGGTTCGGACTTCTTTCTCACGAAGCTACTTGACTCGAGGGTGGATTGTTGACAGGCGCGGAACAGACGGACCTTAGTGTCCACGGCAGCTACACAAGACGTTCGCCATCGGAACGATAACGGAAGGCACTCCGGATCATGTTGAGGCTGACGATGATTGAGGTAGGGACTCAGGGCAGTGCAGAAGTGTAGAGCCACCAGCCGTCAAAGGACAACCATCGAAATGTGTCGTGGAAGCCCTCACGTTGAGACCTCAAGTGTCAAAGATTGCCGTGTAGCACCCTTGCAAGTGCTTACCAGCGGGCCCTTGTCTCACGATGATGAACAGGCATGCCTGTACTTGCCTTGTTAGTGGGACTTCAAATTTCTTTAACTCATGCATAATGTTGATTGCATGCCGCTCTCATGGGTGATCGCATTGATCAATCTGCACCACTTGGGACTCTTGTGAGATTCGAGATATTTCATGGGCGATCACGTACGGACGGTGCGGCAGGTTCCGCGCAAAGGGTTTCTGAAAGTTCTCAACATCGGCAGTATTGACCCGCATTTGGCGCAGGGCTGAGCGAGCCCGAAGACCACCCCAGACGCTGATCGGCGTGGCATACTAAACCTCGGTATAATGCATGTGGATTTGGACGTGTCACCTTGTGGTCCGCCCACAATATTCGCAATGCTGCATGCATTGGTTTCCTGCCATTCCAATCATTGGTGGGAATAGTTGTATTTATCGAAGTTCATTCTCGGCCCCAGCATTGTGTATGCTTTCTGGAAAGAGTAAACATTTTTGACCAAAAAGTTGCACGGACCTTGCTGAATAGGCATAGTGTGCTGTCAGAAGTATATTGTGCATGTTTTGTAGCCAATCACTTGATCAACAAGACCATAATTCAGGAAGGTTAACCTTTGGAATCATGGCTGGAAGTCTACCCGGGGCTACGGAGATGCTCCCGGGGCCCTTTGTCCCGGCATCTTCCTACAGAGGTGTTCTACTGTGTATCATTCACGGAGAGTACCGACATCTGTCGCTGGAAAAGGACGACAGGCAGCAAGTGGCGGCTTGCAGCCCTGCGAAGTACGTGTACAATTATTGATCGACCTGCCCAGCTCAGTCAACAAATCTTCTGGCCCCTCTGCTCATAGTTTACCCGACATGTCGCTGTGTCGCAGACGCTCAGGACTTTGTTACCAAGTGTGTTCACACTAGAATTACTCGAGATTCTGCTGCGACCCATACGCCCATGACTTCACTTCCAGCTTTGCGTGTCTGATCACGAGTCAACATCCGACGATGTGGAGACCAAGAAGCTTTGATCTCCTGTCAGGCTGTCACGTCCCCAGGCACCCAGACAAGTCCACATAAAGAGCCACATTCCACGTGGTCGAACATCCATTTGCGACGGAAGAACTTTCGAAAAGGCCGTGCAAACCGTGCAAGTCCTCACCGCTGGGATTCCATTATTTGCATACCTACGGACGTGCAAACCCTCACTGCCGGCGTGTCACGGCATTTGCATTTCCTGCTCTCCACTTATCAGTGTTCCGCGAGCTAGGAGTCTCAGGGTCGTATGGAGGACTGTGTACACCTCCGAATTCTTCACCGCATTATTTTATGGCCGTTATATCCGCGTAATGTGTCAATTGCGTTCAAATAAAAACCGACGCGTACTGATAAGGTCGTGTATACGTAAGAACATGATATGGCAATTTCTATCATCGTGATATTCGCAAAGTGCTTTTCTTGCTCCTGGACCTCACAACGACCCTCGAACGAGAAATTAGCGATAAGACCTATGCGAAAATTTTGGTCTCAACTGACCCCCTATAATGGAGCTCAAGCATTCCTCACTGTCTGACGTTGTAGACAACGAGGATCTTTCGTCAGGATATGCTTCGTCTGCCAATCTTTGGGGATTGGCAAGATCGACTCATGGCACCTCCGTGACAAAATGCATGCCGAAGCTATGTAGTAGCAGGGATGAAAGACGGAGTTGACGCACGCCACGATATTTGAGAATAGCTAAGAGCGAGAATCTCTCCGTCTGCTCATATCATTCGGCAATCCGACAGGAACAGACACCATAATCGACTTGAACCATGACAATTAGCAACAATGTACATGACGAGACAGAATATACGTCCTCGTTGTAGTTTTAACGTAAAGACACCACACATTCTCATGACAGCAACTTCCGAGTCTTCCACTCCATCGAAAATTGCGGCCGCTATACACCCCGACAGTAACAACTCCCCCTAACCTCGACATCTGCACCCTCCCTCGCCTTCATCAACTGTTGACCAATTATCTCCGCCGCCTCCTTATTCCCCATCTTGACAAGACACTCATGATACCCATGCAACGCCCACAAATTATTTGGATGCTGCCTTGCCCTCGGCAGCGTCTGATTGATACCCAAATCAGCCTTATATACCTTCGCCGCATCTTCTACTCTTTCTTGCTCCATCAGTAGCGCAGCGTACGCATGACGCGTAGGCATCATCCACGGCCATGGCTCGGCGTATGTAAGTGCATCGTCGCGCTCGATGGCTGTTTCGAGGTGCTGGAATGCGCGTGAGAAGTTTCCTTTGCGGTATTCGAGTTCGCCGTCTAACATGGCGATGCCGACTTGGAGCACGACGTTGGAGCGGTTAGGGAAGTCGCCGCAGATGCGGGAGGATGGGATTTTCTCCACTGCTTTTGCTAATGCACTACGCTGTTTTTCGGCATTGGGAATGTCTCTGGTAGCGGCATATGCGATACCTTTGCCATAGTGTATCATGGCGGTCGTGACGCAGTATAAGTCTTGATCTTTTGGTAATTCAAGCGCGATGAGATCATTCCACATCCCGAAGCGGACGAGGACGTGGACGCGGACAGATGCGAAGTTCTCAAGCCAATCTGCCATAGGTGGGCTTTTGATGCGGAGAAGCGATTCAGGGAGAGATTTCTCCATGCGAGAGACAGCTGATAAGGCACCTTGAGAGTGTCCCGCGAACATGGCGGCATAGATTAGGGAATGGTAATCGTGCAACCTGTAGAACGAGTAGAAGTTGTCGCCGCCGTGGTCGGCGAGATATTTCTCATCTGCTAGACATGCGCCCACGTTTGATGCAATCGCGCGCGTGTAGTCGCCAACGAGGATATCGAGGTGAGATGGCATATGAACCAAATGGCCGGCATCAGGTACCAGAGTCCGCAGGTGGTCAGCTGCAACCATCGCGGCCTCTGGTCTCTTCGACATCTCCATCAGGTGGATGTACAGATGCAGTACTCCCGGGTGCTTGTAAGCCCCCTCTTTCTGCAACGCCTTCTCTAGAATTTCCTTGGCCTCCAGACTCCTCGCTCCATGCGTTGGCTCACCCGTCTTCAGATCCCACAGATCCCAGGCCGACAGGTTCATGATTGAGTCCGCAAAAAGCGCCACAACGTCGAGGTCATCTTCATACGTCGCGTAGATAGACTCCATCGCCAGCGCATACGCCTCGTTGCATACGCGGAAAGCCTCCTCATCTGTTCCATCTGGGACACGCAGCTGTACTGCCTGTACAAGTGCTTTCTCGAGATCTGTCGTGTGTGGTCCATCTACCAGATCCCGGGCTTGACGGTTGGCAAGGCGAATGATGGTAATTGTCGTCTTCAGTTCCTCTTCATCGAAGAGATCCCAGGGCTTGTTATAATTTGGTCCTAGGGCGAATGCGAGCTGAGATGTCTTAGCTTCTGCTGCTTTTGATGCAGTTGGGAGTGCATTGGGAAGGGAGAGTTGATGTAAGCAGGCTACTCACGCCCCAATGTGCCATTGCACAGTGAGGATCTTCACTCATTGCTCGCTTAAAGCATCGCGCTGCCTCTTCGTGGTGGAAAGCGTAGCACCATATTAAGCCGCGATCGAACCATGTTTGTGCTTTGGGTTCATGCGTGAAGACCTTGAAGTGGTGTGATCCGAGATTGTATTGGTAGTCGTCGGTCGGAACACTCATAAAATTGGCCATCCTGGGGTAATTGAAGAATGTAATGAAATTTGAAGATGAGCTCGACGATCTGTCGCGCTACAATGTTTGTTTTGAAGGTCACGATGTTGATGGTGGTGGTTAGCGGGGCTGGAGTACCGAAGCTGCCCGAAGGCAATCGCGTCATGACGCTGCGATGCTCGTTGGAATTTTTTGAAGGTGCGA
>AJMS01009909.1:0-11430 GCA_000263175.2 Phaeosphaeriaceae sp. UM 1110
CAGAGTGGAGGAAGAGAACCGAGATATCGTCTGGGATAGCCTGTGCAGTGATGACAGTTTTGGCAGTCGCGTGCTTGAGTTTCTTCTCATCTGCCAGTGCGCAAAGCTCTGCATATGTGGCTGTGTTCTCTGCGACTCTCGGGTCAAATCCGCCCGCTATGACGAGTCGTGCATTCTTGCGCTCCTCCTGCGACAGCCCCGCATATGCTCTGATTGCCAGTGCCACGTCCTTCTTCTTCTCAAAGCGATTAATGCTGAGGAGCACTTTCTTGCCCGGCCAAAGAGGCTGCTCTTCGGAAGGCGTTCCGCCAACACTTGTGTCTACACATGGGTAGACTACGCCAGGACTGCGGTGCTTCAGGCCAGGAAACGCTGCAGCGAAGATACTCTTGGTGAAGTTGCTGTTCACTACGATGGTGTCGCTGCAGCCTGTGCTCCAACTCTCAAGCCAGTCGAATGGAACTCGATATATGGCCTTCAAGGATCCGCCCTTCTTAGCGAGCAGCTTGTCGGGAAAGTGGCAGTAGAAGATGATGCGGGCGCGGGGTTGGAGGAAGCGCAGGAGCGGGATGCCAGCGCTGAGCTGGTCGACGAAGAAGGCGGTGGGCGCAAGGTCTTGCAACTCATTCGAGAAGAGGCATATTTGCAGGATCAAGTGCACCTGGCGGAGTATCGCACACAGTATGGTGAAGCGGCCGAGGATCGAGGCTGGGACGATTGTGTCGCCGTGCACGCGTACATCGAGGGTTCCTTATCGGCAGCGTCAGGTCTCAGCTGTCTCGTCCACAGATAAGCGGCTAGGTGGTGGTCGTCAGGTGCAGCGGAGGCTTACCGTCGCGTGCCTCATCGAAGCAATGTTGCTTGTCGCAATGCGAAGTAAAGATGGTCACCTTGTGCCCGCGCTCCTGCAGCGCAACCGCTGCATCAATGACCAGACGCTCAGCACCGCCGATGCCGAGATCGGGGTGAAAGAAAACGGTGTGCGCCTTTTCTGGCATTGTATTTGGAGTGCAGAAGAAGTCTGTGTTGCTATTAGAGGTGACTTATGAAGCACAGCGCGGGAGGAGACTATTCCGCTTCCAGCCGTAACTTAGCTAGTGCCAGGCGGACATCTTGAGCTCCCAATGAAACAACAACTGCACATGACCACGCCGTACATGATCAACGTGTACACTGCACCAAAAGGCGGCCATTTCTGACCTGGACCCTACATATCTCGTTTTATCCGTGGAACCCACCATCGCGCGGATCTATTTGCCAACATGTGTTGCGCGAAGCATCTGTACTACTCTACTGCATCGTAGACGCCATACTCACAACTCGGCAACTCCAACATGGGCCAGGGTTTCTCTCTCACTACGCTCTCGGCCGGCTCGGCCAACATAGATGTGCCCGAGCTGGCTGATCTGCAGTATGAAAAGTCTCTCGGAGCTGCTCGGTTCATGAAATCCGTCCGAGCGCGCCACAAGGATGGGCTGGTCGTGGCGCGAGTTGTCATGAAGCCATACGCTCAATTCAACTTTCACGTCTACGTCAGGCGGCTTCTGAGTATGCTCATCTCGTATCCCTTCTTTTGCAAGAATACTCACGCACCACAGATGAACGCAAGTTGCTCGCAGAAGCACCAAATGCCTTGGCCTACCATCGTATCATCGAGACGGCGTCTTGTGGTTACCTGGCTCGTCAGTACATTCATAGCTCGTTGTATGATCGACTGAGGTAGGTCAAACAACAAATCTGTCGTCAAATTCAATATTGACTTTCGCAGCACGCGCCCTTTCCTGGAGGAGATTGAGAAGAAATGGCTCTCTTTCCAGTTACTCTGTGCTGTGCGAGACTGCCATGCTCGAAACATCTTCCATGGGGATATCAAGACAGAGAACATTCTGGTTACGTCCTGGAACTGGCTATATCTGGCAGACTTTTCTTCCTCATACAAGCCAGCGCATTTGCCAGAGGATAATCCTGCAGACTTCTCTTTCTACTTCGATCTTTCGGGGCGTCGAACATGCTATCTAGCACCTGAGCGCTTCTTGGCCTCGGGACAGCAACCAGAAGGGGAAGGGGATGTCAACTGGGCCATGGACATCTTCAGCGTAGGCTGCGTTATTGCAGAATTATTTCTCGAAGCTCCGATTTTCTCGCTGAGCCAGCTGTTCAAGTATAAACAAGGCGAATACAACCCCGAGCTCTCTCATCTGAGCAAGATCCAGGACATTCACATCCGAGAGCTCATCACACACATGATCCAGGTGGACCCCAGCTCGAGGATGTCAGCCGAAGACTACCTTACGCACTGGTCGGACAAAGTGTTTCCCAGTTACTTCTACGGGTTTTTGCACCAATATATGCATTCGATCACGGATTCATCATCGGGTCGCAAACCTGTTACCACAAGTTCCGAGCATCTCGGGGAGCCTGACGAGCGGATTGAGCAAATCTTCAACGACTACGACAAGATCTCGCATCTCCTATCCGGTGGGGGAGAACGACCGTTGTCGAAGCCGCACAACTCTCCCCCAAAGCCGAACGCAAAGGTATTTCCCCTTCACGTCAATATTCCGAACTACCAACATCAAGTCACACCGGCGCCAAGTCTTGCCGTTGACGACGGAAACCTTATATTCTTGACCATAGTAGTCTCTTGTCTACGAGGGACAGCAAGAGCTTCGGCTCGCGTTCGAGGACTGGAACTTCTCATGGCCTTCTCGGAGCGGCTGACTGACGAAGCCAAACTCGATCGAGTGGTGCCTTACGTTGCTCAGCTATTGAACGACAAATCAGAGCAGACCAGAATTGCCGCTCTACGAACTTTGACGCAAGTGTTAGCGATGGTGCAAGTCGTGTCTCCACTCAACGCGTATATTTTTCCAGAGTATGTTCTACCTCGTCTGGAGGCTTTCCTGCCCGAATCGTCTGCCAAGGTTAGCCCTCTTGTGAGAATGCAGTATGCATTTTGCATTGGCACTCTATCCACTACTGCTTCGCGGTACCTCGACATGATTCAAGCCCTCCGTGCCGAAGGCTCGTTGCCTCGAGCGGATCCTGAAACTGAAGATGACTTGTCAAATTCAGCGCATCGTAATCAGTTTGACTCAGATCGTGGCATTTTGCTCGAGACTATCGAGAAACACACCAAGGCGCTTCTCACAGACTCGGATCCGTCTGTGCGCCGTGCGATCCTTCGATCTGTGTCCGACTTGTGCGTCTTCTTCGGTAGTCCAAGAGCGAACGATGTAGTGCTCAGTCATCTCAACACGTACTTGAACGATCCAGACTGGCTGCTCAAGTGTGCCTTTTTCGATGCCATTATTGGTGTCGCGGTCTTTGTTGGTGGGGCAAGCCTGGAAGGATACATCCTACCTCTTATGGTGCAGGCTTTGACGGATCCAGAAGAGTTCGTTGTCGAAAGGGTCATACGAGCGCTTGCTTCAATGGCAGAACTGGGTCTGTTCCAGCGTTCAAAGACATGGGAGCTGGTCGACATTGTAGCTCGGCTGTCCATGCATCCCAATCCTTGGATACGAGAGGCTGCCTCACAGTTCATTTCGACCGGCTCCAGGTATTTATCCATCGCAGATACTCACAGCATACTGGTAAACCTTATCAGGCCATACCTCAAGGTTGTGCCATCGGACTTCTCTGAGTTCAGGATCCTCGATTCTCTGAAGAGTCCTCTGACTAGACTGCTTATGGAGATGAGTTCAAACTGGGCCCTTCAAACACAGAAAGGCATTTTCTGGAATCCGGCCAAGCAGCAGCAGACTTTCACATTCGGCTCAAACGACGATAGTCTACCTACCATATCTGGTCGTGAGCTAGACCAAAAAGTGCTGCAACGATTGCCAAAAAATGACGAAGATGAGGCATGGTTGCGGAAGCTCCGCAACGCTGGGCTGTCGCACGATGACGACTTCAAACTTGTTGCATTACGTGAATTCATCTGGCGAGTCAGCCACCGGCGACGTTCGGATGGTTTGATGCCATCATCTACAAAATTTACTAACATTGTCGCTTTGAAAGATCTAGGTGTGCAGCCTTTAACAGTCTTATTCGACGACAATGTGCGCCAAGTCGTCGAGCATGACCGGAAAAAGGATACTCAATATGTTGGACAGCCACAGACCAGGACAATACGCGATGCTTTGTTGGATGCCTCTACTACTGACGCAGATGCGGTGGCCGGACGGCAGCCACACGCTGAGAGTCAAGCTGTACGACTCTTGCGGGAAGAAGAAGCGGGCTCCATAACGTCTTCTCCTCGATCTAGACCCACAGCTTCACCTGTTGGCTCACCCCCTGCCACTGATCTGCCCTTGTCGGAGACAGAGCAGCGCAGAGGATCTTTGCAGATAAGAAGGAGCTCGCCAACCACTCAGTCGCCTGTCGGCTCGCTCACCAACGGTGAATTCTCGCACCCACTGCGGCAACGGAACAGCACTCTGGGCCTCCTTGGTAGAGGCGAGAACAAGGCACTTGCTGAGACTGGCACCGTATCTACGAACGCGTTTGGTAGGGTTGATGGTGCTGTTGCGCGCGAATCATCAAGATCTCGGCAGCCGACCTCGCCCCTTCCGACCCTCGAGGATGATCAGCTTTCTCGGCGTATATCGCACAATCGCTTCCGTAATGCCCACAACTACACGGGGAATGATCCGGCAATTCTGAAGCTTCTAGATTCTATGCTCCTTGAGCGATTCCCGTCAGGCGAGACTGAATTCGGTCCACGCATACAACCTCCAGCACGAAGAGTGCCCATACGATATAGAGACAACCACCAGTCCTCAGCAGGTGTGCCGTGGCGGCCCGAGGGACATCTGGTCGCCAGTTTCAGCGAACATACAGCCGGTGTAACGCGTATCCTAGTTGTCCCAGATCAGACTTTCTTCATTAGCGGTTCTGATGATGGCTGTGTGAAGATATGGGACACATCTCGATTGGAGCGCAACATAACAAGACGATCTCGTCAGACATATAGGCTCGGCGAAGATATCAAGGTGACAAGTCTCGTCTTTGTTGAACAGACATATTCCTTTGTAGCAACAGGCAGCGACGGCAGTGTACATGTTGTGCGCATAGACTTTCACCAAGGTCAGGACGGTAGCGCCAAGTTTGGTCGACCGCGTCTTCTCCGCGAATACCAGCTTGCGCCAGGAGAGCAGGCGGTCTGGTCTGAGCACTACAATGACAACAGCAAGTCGATCCTCATTCTGGCCACCAACACATCGAAAGTCATAGCGCTCGATCTGCGCAGTATGCGGGAGCTTTACACGCTGCATAATCCACTAGACCATGGCGCACCAACATGCTTTTGTGTCGACAAGCGCGCGCATTGGCTTCTGCTGGGTACTTCGCATGGTGTCCTAGATCTCTGGGATCTACGCTTCAGCTTGCGTGTCAAGGCTTGGGTCTATAGCAGCGCTACCCCCATACATCGCATATATCAGGTTTATCTTCCGCAGATGAAGCGAACTCGGCTTTACATTGCTGGCGGGAGCGGTCAAGGCGAATTGACTGTATGGGACTTCGAGAAGCACATATGCAAGGAGGTATACCGAACAGGCACAAGCAAAGACACGACAACGAAAGCTACCACGCTGCTAGACCTGGATGAAGAGAAAGCAGGCGGCATGCTCGGTCGATTCGCGACTGCATTGGAACCGTCTGCCAGCTCTACGATCGACAGAGGCATTCGCGCGCTTTCGATACAAACGCAAGCCATCGACGAAAAGGGAGACTCGAAGCATACTTTTCTCCTCACAGCCGGGCCTGACTGGAAAATTCGCTACTGGGACACGAACCGTCCTGAAGCATCCATGGTAGTCAGCGGCCTCGAAACGGATGAGGCCAAGCCGCAATACACGACCAGTCAGCCCACGCCTGAAATGACGGTGATTACAGAACGGTTGGCCCAGCCTAGGAGCGTTTCCAATGGGCAGGATAGCAGAAGTTCGCCTGGCAGGAAGCCGGCGCAGAAGACGCCGAGGTCTGGACCTATCTCGCTGCAGCAACAGCATTTGCTCAAGAGTCACATGGACAATATCCTTGATGTGGCGCTGGTGGAGCACCCGTTTGGGATGGTTGTATCCGGCGATCGGTCGGGTGTCATTAATATGTTTATGTAGAGGTAGAAGTAACGAATAGATGTCAAGCCGCAAGCAGTCAGCAATCACGTTCACAAAGGAGCTTCGTTAGAGTCCGTCCAATGTATAGACGATGAGACCAGGAGCGTTTCAAGATGGTGTTATGATACTACAGTCTCTTCAAATGCTCGTAAATTACTACAGAACTTGAAACCAAAGGTCTACACGTTGATTAGATTTAGAGGGGTGTGCTTCGCGGTGAAACATGGCTGTAGTGTCATGAGATGGCCTGCGCGATGTATTAATAGATGCTGGCTCCTTCAGATATCTGAGTGCAGCATCAAAGAGCTCGTACTTGGAAATGTACCTCCATCTCATCTTCGCTCAGACTCGCTCTTGTGTAGGCAAAAGCTGAACAAACGGTACTTGTCAGTCCGGTCATAGTAACCTGAAGTACCTCACACCTATATTTGCACGATATATATGAAGAATGACAATGCTATAATACTAATAGCTTCTTTGTAATGTTTTTGCAAGTCGACGCTAAGTGGATGCCAAAAGTGGTGGCAGAATGTGACGAAGTCTTGGCGTGGGGAAATTTAGTTCTATCGCAACATCCATTTCTTACCAGTAGTCGCGCATCGCCCGCATTCTTGATCCACAACTCTAAACTCACCAGATAAAGATCGCGCACTCACCTAAAGCTCAGGCGTTGAGATATTTTTCTAGCTACACAGTTCTCCTACCGCAATCATGAGGTTGACTACAGATGTGATCAACAACTCCCTGTCCTTCATCAACTGTCTCACGGAGCGTGAACTCGATCTACGAGGTGCGTTGAAAAGAGCAGATGCTACACTTGACGAGCTGTATTGATATCAATGTGTGTAATCTCTAGGCAACAAGATCTCTGCGGTTGAGAACATGGGCGCTGCACGTGTAAGAGCTCCAAAACCACAGATATTGCGCCGACGATGTTAACAGGTTTTGTTGCAGGACAACGACGCCATCGACCTCACGGACAACGACATTGCACAACTCGGCAACTTCCCACTCCAGCCCCGTTTGCGCACTTTGTTTCTCGCACAGAACCGCATCTCAAATATACAGCCGAACATCTCGTCGAGCATACCGAACTTGCACACACTCGTCCTCACGAAAAACCGACTCGCGGAGCTGGCAGACCTGGATGCGTTGGCGGGGTTCAAGAAGCTGGTGTATCTATCGCTCATGGGTAACCCTGTGGCAGGCAAAGAGGTGCGTATATGCGGGTGCGACTGTAGCCATGATCTGGAGCCTAATGCCAGCAAGCATACTTGAGTGCTCTTCACGAGCTATGTGGTTTTGTGGCAGAAGGCTCGCCGGTATACCAGGAGCTGGCTCGAAACTACCCAATGAAACGATTGCTGACGCCGTGTGCTAGCACTACCGATACTGGGTGATATGGCGCTGCCCGACAGTCCGCTTTCTCGACTTTGCGAAGGTCCGCGATGTCGAGCGCTCAAAGGCGAAAGAGCTCTTTGGTTCTACAGAGGCGCCAACGGATCTGGCTAATAAGGTATCGCATCACTTCCTCCAAGCGCTTTGTTAATACTACTAACGTTGTCTTTTCTCAGATCATGGGCAGCAAGTCTAAGGGCTTCCAGGTCCCCTCGTACAACGGCAACGACGAATCCACCAAGGATCGAATCTACACAGATGATGAAAAGAAGCGAATGCGCGCGGCGATCCTTAACGCTAGCAGTCTGGCGGAGATGGCACGGTTGGAGAAGGACTTTGCAGAGGGCAGGATACCGGCGCACATTCTCGAGGCAGGAGATCCGATGGAGACATAGGGAGCTCCATGCGCTAAAGGATACAAAGATAAAGGGATGTCGCATGGCTTCGCCAACGTGGCCAGGCCCCTGCGGACTTTTGACCAGAGACTCCATGAGCATGCATACAGATATTGTTGCCATGGAGCGGTCGGCATAAGGCATCAGGGAGGAAGTACGGTTGATACCACTGCAATAGAGTGGCATGCAATCTGGGAGTGAGGACAGAGACATGAATTGCAAAGTTCATCGACACTGAGATCAGGACACTCGCATAAGAGTCGCTTCAAATAGTATTTTGCTCGCCTCTCGGGCCATTTTCATCGTGGGTATCGTAGTGGTACACTCCAAAAATCAACGCCAGCCTCATCTCCCATACATAAGTCTTGACTTGACATGTATTACCACCCCCTTCCTCGTCCGCCTCTGCCTCCTCTTCCGCCACCGCCTTGATTCCCTCCTCCCTGGAATCCTCCTCCCTGACCTCCTGGTCCACCAGGCCCACCGAAGCCGGGCATACCGCCACCCGCCATCTGCATGAAGCTTCCAAAGTCCATCTGACTAGGATCCATACCCTGACTGACCATTTGCTGAAACATCATCTCCATCTGCTGCTGTTCGTTCATACCTCCACCACTTCCTCCTTGACCTCCAGCAGGCCCAGTTGGCGCCGCATTCCCTCCTGGTCCTCCGGGTCCTGGCATAGCTGGCATCCCAGGCATCGGGCCCCCACCCATCATCTGCTGCATCTGCACCATGTCGTTCTTCTGCTGCTGTATCGTATTCGCCATGCTCAACTGCCTTTGCCGATACGTCTCCCATGTGAACTCGTCGAAGCCGTAGTTGAAGTAGTCGGATTGATCTTCGCCTGGTCGTCGCCAGATCTTTTGCTCTTCGGCGAGGTCGGCGTCCATGTCGACTTGCAGCAAAGGCTTTCCTTGGGGGGGATAGACGGGGTTGCCATTTACGTCAATGGAGGCTGATTGGACAGCGGGATAGGAAGTCCCGGGTAGCACGGACAGTTGGGGCACGATGCTGCCGCCTGAGGCTTTTGGGGGTGCTTGGGAGGGCGTTGATGTCGATTGGTTGGGAGGTTCGATTTTTATGGCTTTAGATTCTTGAGGGGCTTGTTGACTGAGAAGAGTGTTAGTGATTGAAGGGCATGAATTCTCCGTACAGAGATACGTACGTCGCGGGTCGAGGTGCGGTCGGAGGCTTGTCAATGATGATCTCGAGATCCTGTAGCTTGGTCAGTTCTGCAATAGTCTTGATTAGCAATTGGCTGGCGAACCGATTCACTATCGTCGTCCTCATCGTCATCATCGTCGCCTGAATCAGCTCCCTCGTCCATGGGCTCATCCCCACTGCTCGCATCTTGCTCTTCTTTGGTATTCGATTGTTGCGCCGGCTTTGTTTCGGAGGTGCTGTAGAGGTCATCGTCCTCGTCTTCGTGATCGGACGCCATGATGTGCTGCAATGAATGTTTGTTTGTTGTGTGAGGTCCTTGGTGTCGTCTATACGCACGCACTTTGTTGGTGGAGAGCTTGAGCTAGGATCAAGCAGTGAAAGGAATGAATAGCCGACCGACGCGTTGCTGGCCTGTGCGCTTAAGCCGCATGCGCGTACGAAGTAGGAAAACACCAGACTGCCGACTACGAGGAACGGCTTCGATAGCTCGACCAGTCCAACAGCACAACCATGGCAGGTTTCGGGCGGTCAAACTCGCTGAGTATCAACACAGGCGCCACGCCGCTGGGGCAGGCGACAACGCAGCCTCAGAGCAGTGGTGGGCTCTTTGGCGGTCAAGCGCAAGCATCGCAACCACAATCGGGCGGTCTCTTTGGGAACAAGCTCAATACTTCGACCACAGCGCCCGGCGGAGGGCTCTTTGGCGCATCGACTGCGCAGGCGGCCCCAAAGCCGTCGTTGTTGTAAGCAGGGGCAGCTGCGACCGGCGACAGACACGATAGCTAACCAGAGCAACAGCGGCGGCGCACAACAAACAGCCACTCCTTCTTTGTTTGGGAGCACAAACACACAACAGCAGCAACAGCAGCAACCCCAAGCACAGGCTGCGGCACCCTCGCTTTTCGGCTCGACTCAGCAGCCCCAGCAACAACAACAACAACAGCAAAACAGCCTCTTTGGCTCGACCCAGCAACAACAACCACAACAGCAGAACACTCTATTTGGTGGCCTCAATACACAGAGCACAGCGGCGCAACAGCCAGTCCAGATGACCATGGATTCTATGCGAGGAACCACGCGTTTCAACGACCTGCATCCCGAACTGCAACAAATGATTCAGCAGTTCGACGAAGGCATCCAGGGCAAGATCAGAATGTGCAACCAGATCCGTGAAATGCTTCCCGGCAGCGAGAAGGACATTGCCACCATTGCGCCCGACGTTGCCTACATTGAGAACTACCTCTCCACAGTCGAGACTGGGCTCGATAATGACTCCACCAACATCGCCCATCTCAAAGACGTTGTTAAGAAGGACGCTGCCGACGCCACCCTCAGCTTTCGCGCCATCGAGAATCAGCGACTTCCCGCGCAGTTCCACTACAGGAACAGCGCCAACCTCACAGCATCGAGCGCGAAGACGCCTGCAACCAGCGCCATGGATGACGACGACCCGACCAAGCCTGTCGATCTGATGGCGTACTTCAACCGCCGCACAGACGACCTGGGTAAGACCCTGAATGTTTACCAGCGACAGATCCGTGAGATAGAGGCTCACTTGAGGACTATGGAGGCTGGAACATTGGAGAAGGCACATCAGTTGTCGGGTAGCAGGAGTGCGCCGAGGGATCAGCGACGCGAGTTGGTGGAGGCATTGAAGGCGATTGAGGGAGCGATCCTGGAGTCGGCGAAGAAGGTTGGACAGGTCAGGGATGATGTGACGAAGCAGACGTTGGGGAATGTTGGCAGCGCTCTGTTGTGAGCTAGACATATAAACGCAAAAACGACACCAGTCGGCGATGAAGAGGCAACCAAAACTCGGCTTTACCTGCATGGCTTGCTCAAATCATGCGGAGGGTTCGAACGGCCTTTCAGTCAGCATCGCGCCTCTCTAAGCCTGTCCTTGGAAGAAGTGCACATGTAGGGAGGCGTTACGATACCCAATACAAACTGTAATTTGTAATAACGGGGTCGACCTACCAGAATGTTGGAGAAGAGCAAGGGTGGCTGGGTGCAGCTATAGTGCAGCGACAGTAATTATATTGAGCTTGCACCACGCAATGAGGTGACTTTGTCGAAGGTATGGTCACAGCCATAGATTGCCCGTCCATACGGAATTAGCAAATGGCTGCCGCAAGCTGAATGACACGGCATCCGTGATGAAATGAGCATATAGTGTGTCAGAACTGGCCTCTTTCTGGGCCTCTTACTAAGGTATGACAATCCAGCTCAAGGTAGATGAGACGCCGGTAGTCTATGAGCAATAGCTTACCTCATCGGAATTTGTAGAAGCGCACTCAGTTTGATGGTTATATGCGGTGTCTGTGGATTTCTCACAATGAGTAAGC
>AJMS01009908.1:0-11429 GCA_000263175.2 Phaeosphaeriaceae sp. UM 1110
TTGAGCGAGGGTGAGCAGGAGAGTAGAGAGACGGGTGAAGGAGCGCATGGTGGCGGCTCGTTCAGGGTGTTAAGGAAAGAAAGTCAAAGCAGTTCAGCAAGATGGGAGCGGTGCCGTTCAATTCGTCTGCTCCAGCAGTTGCTTACGATCCCAATACAAGCACCCAAAATCTCTTCCCAGAATGAACAGAAAAGATTCAAACCCCACAACCAGCACGGCGACATCCAGTGACATCCCCAATCCCATATATACCCTCGGCCCAGCTCCCTTTCATATGCACATCCCCGCCATCAACGTTCCATTCTCGTGTACATATAGTATGGTGCCCGCACAGCCCTTGCCCGGATCTCGCGCGGCGTGAGTGATCCAGAAAGCTTATCTCGCACTTTCCCATAGTCTCCTCCCGACAAGCCTTCCCGCATACTATACACTCAGAAGCTTATCCACTCCATTGACGAATAGAGTGATACATGCCAAGTCTACGTCAATCTAGACCCAGAAACCAGGGTGTACATGTGCGCATTCTCGCTAGGCCGATTAATATATGATGTCAAACAAGTGGCTTCGTTTCCGGCAAAAGACAGTGGGCCCGTGTAATATGCGTCGTACCTGGATTTTGAGCATGTGGACATGTGGCAACGTTGGCGGGATAAGTTTTGCTTTTTAGAAACTTGTGATGATGGGAGTCTGGATGTTGAACGTGCCAGGCGGGCGTCGCTGTGATGAAGTTCGGTGGTACGTTGATATACGGGTAGCGTTCAAGCTTTGTTGCGATTATAGTATGTATGTACAACACCATCATCAATCACAACGTCAAGCGCAATGCGCCTTTCTCCTAACCATCGACAAGATGGTACATCCTCGCATCTTACAACATTATCATCGTTGTCCCAAAATAGTAATCGTACATCGACCCACGCACCCTCGATGAGCCGCATCAATTTCCGCGCATATAGTACCCCACAGCATCGCGAACCCACGTATGGGCATTCGCCACTCGACCAGATCGCAATATTCGATTCCGGCCGCGATACGAGTGCCGCGGTTTCGCCAATGTTCTATCTTCATATCGAAATGTCCTGGCGACTGTTCTAGTCGTGTTGATCGTTCATTTCGTCCCGTCAAAATTCAGGCTCACTGCTGGCTCATATGAACATGGCCATTGGCAGCGTTTGGAAAGGCAAGCTCGGGCCAGTGCACATGACCAGAAACTCCAGTGGAGTTGTCTAGAGGTCCTTGGCTGTGGTGACCCGGATCTTGGTTGCTGCCATCTCGGCCCCCTAACGCCATCAGGGTTGTTGCTGTATTTATATACTCGCCTGGCTGGCTAAGCGGTTGGGGCATATATGTCCTTGTCCACTGACGCCAGTCTTGCTGCGGATAGCCGTTCGCCGCGTATGCAGTCTGCGCACCATTTGGGTTCTGCGAATGCGTCGTTGCATACGCATAGCTGTCACTGGCCTGTGATACACTCACAGGTGTTCCCGCGAGCGTCGCCACGTGTGTTGTGGTCATGCCTGGTTCATCGCCACTGTAGGTTTGCTGATGATCATAAGCATTGCTTGTCTGTGAAGGTCCTGTCATCGAACCTCCGACGTTGTACGGGTGTGAGGCACCTCCAGTCATGGAGTTGTAGCCTGAGGTCTGTGAAGTGAGCGCGGGATCTGTATGTCCGCCAGCTGCGGGATATGCCTCTCGATAGCTGTTGCCATCGTATACTGGCGTAGCGCTCGACGACTGGTGTGGTGCATGCATTGCGACTCGCGCGAGCGATTCGGTAGCCGCCCGCTTGACGATGCCGTCGTTGATGTTACTTAAAGACTGCTCAACGACGCTAGCAACAGCGGTCTTCAAGTTGGCTCCAGAATCTAAAGCATGTCAGCAGAGCAAAGGGACCGTATGGGTTACACCACTTACGGAGAAATTGATCACATTCACCGAGAACATTGACCCATGTCTGCATATCGCCCCTCAACTTCGTCATGTCGCCAGGCGAAAGCTGGTCCCTGCGCATAGCCGAGATAAAGAGTGTCGTGAACATGGCCGCGATATAGACGACAGCATTGCACCACGGAGGGTCCAGACTCTTCTTGTGCATGAGCGTATTGCAATTCTGTAACATCTTTTGTGACGCGTCGAGGCATTTGTCGAGATTGGATTCCATGACGGCCGGATCGGACGAGCGGCATATTGCAGGATGGTATAGTTGGAGATTGTACGCTTGGTACCAATACTCCAGATACAATGTGAATATCTGATCATCCTGAGCCGCATTGAGGGGATCTCGTAGCTCGTAAGGCAGTTCCTCTTTCCATTGCCGAATGCCGGCCTCGAGTCGCTTGAGCCTTTCCATGTACGTGCTCTGCGAGTACCGTACAGAGTAGAGCATCTTGTACATGTCAAGCTCAAGAACAGTGTATTTGGCAATCTGTATGCCGACCTGGAATGAGCATTGGTGGAACGAATCCAGGGTGTTTTCTTCTTCCGGCAAGCAGTCTTTCATTGGTTCTGGAAACTCAACGTCAATGTCATCGTTGCTGATGATCATGGGCCTTCCAAGCTTTCCACTCAGGTTCCCTTGCAGTGCGTTCAGTGTCCAGAAGATTCGCTTCCGCATCTCAATCTCGAGCTTGCTCCACTTTCCGGTGCCGTCGCTCCAGTTTTTCACCGAACGGTGTAAGCCAAGCTCGAGGGCGAAAAGGTAGGTGATGGATGTCATGATCCAGGCAGCGCCAGGTTTTGGAAAGTTGCGCAAGTGGTGACAGATCATAGTCAACGCCTGGATGTCCTCTAGCCTGTGGTGTCCGGCCAGAAGCTGCTTGTAGAAGCTGAGGGCGTATCGGTAGTGTTTGTGGGATTGTTCCAACAGGGCGCTTTGCGAGTCGTTTCGAGCTGCTATCTGATACTGAATTGTCGCAAGCATCATGTGTATGGTGACCGTCTCCGAGGGCGAGGGTTTGAAGCTGGGGTCGTTTCCAAACTTCCAGACTAGCTGCATGAAGACAGGCTTGTGCACGAGCATGGTATAAGGATTCAGTGACCGCAGATACCAGGTTGCGTAGTCGTTCAATGACTTGTAGTCCGGCAAGGGCACTGGCTCGACATGCTCTCCGGCCAGCGCGACCTTGACGAGAGCGGTGTAAGACATGACTGAGGACTCGTACTCGGGTTCAGTCTTCATGTAGTCTGTGATGTCGATCTCGGTGCCAAAGATGGACAGCGAAGTGCCGCGAATGTGGCTCAGCGGATGGTCTCCACCACCGACGCCCAGGTAGTTGTCGCCGATAGAGCCATGCTTGAACTGAGGCAGAGGCCGAAATTCGCCCTTGTCAGCTAGACCGGCGGGCGCATAGCCAGGCAGAGGTGATGTGCTCGTTGGCCGTTGCGGGTCTGCCCAGTTGTGACTGTCCTGTCCCCTCGTTGAGGACCATGGTGTGGGTGGGGGCTGTAGACCGGTGTATGCAGGAAGTGCGCGCGGCTCGATGCCGTTCTCCTTCAGCTGGTCTTGCAGTTCGGCAATCTGCCTGCGCAGGTATGCATTCTCCGACTCCATGGCCTCGGCGTGGCCTCGTACGGTGGCGCGCCCAGTGATACGGTCGGTGGTCTGGCATGGCGTGCGGTTCTGTTCGCAGGGTGTGCAGCCTTCTGGTCGTCCATCGCACCTGATCTTGCGGACCTGGTAGCATGTCAGTATGCTCTTGCCTTGATTATCGTCAATTGGAAGGCGCGGGTGGCCACAAGTGCGCTCCTTCCCCTTCTATCTGGTATGCGACGCGCTGTCGGATGCTTGGCATGACATTGATGCGCGTCCGATGCTTTGCGCTTCTTCAGACCAGAAACTCGGGTGGAGTAACTTGAATTGAGTTGCTTTGACTCATTCCTGTGCAATCGGAAAGATACACCTCCAACAGGCGCATCCACGTACCTTGCAGCGGTCGCACGCCTGGCCCGTCCGCTTCGAGTCGGCGAGCTTGCGCTTGACGGAGGTGGAGAAATCGGTGCCTGCAGTGGTCGACGTTGCACTGACAGGCTGCGGCGGGCTGCTCCTCTGCTCGATGCGCTGGATCTTGACGGCCAGCTGAGGTTCGTCCTCAGAGGCCCGCTTTGGGGGCATGATGTACGACAGCAGCAGCAGTACGAGACGGTATGTTCCGCGCTGGCAAACGGTCGGGGTAGGATGTGGCTTGATTACGGGGCGCGTCTAACGCTGTCAGTCGGCCTGAACGCTCATGACATGTACATATAGTCCCCAGCAAAACGCGCAAAAAGGTATCCGTGTCGATGCAGAGCGCGCACGCCAGCCGTCTGAGTGTGAGGTCTGGAGAAAGACGCTGAACAAGTGCCCGGTGAATGAGTGAATGCGCAGACCACCACCCAACCCAGCAAAGCCATGCCGCAAATGCGAGCGCGCGCTGTTCTCGGCCAACTCGAGCAGGGAACGGGCCATCCGCCTCAGCTGCCGGCGAGCTCTTTATTGGCTCAATGTCGCCATCAGTCCTGCGCCCGTCTGGACCGCTGTCATGTTGTTCCTGACATGCTCGGCCAAACCCAGGCGATCGACAGTGTCCGAGTGCGCCATCCTGTCCTTGTCACGTCCGATGTAGCTCCTCCGAGCCTGATATCGCACTAGGCGAGAGACTTGGCACCCCGCCTTTGCCCGAAGGGGAGACCTCGATGAAGGACTCACCATTGAGGGGAACTCTATCGCCAGATCAGCGCCCGTCTCACACGCCCCTTGTTCGCGTACATTCATCGTCGTTTGACTTGCACCTGTCACACGCCGCCACTACCGCTAGAACACCACACTTGAAGAGACGCACTTTTCAAGTCTCCCAGGAAAAAGCACCTCACGAATCGACATCTGGACTACCTAGCCTCGACATCACACCCTCCTGCATCCGTGCTCCGCGCATCACGAGCACATCATCACACCTAGCGCAGCCGATCTCCCCCCCATAGCCACACACATGGCCTTGGTACGGACCTTTACGCTTCCGCACTATGAGGCATATCCAGTCCACATAGCCTTATTCAAGGACGTCAAGAATGCTGCCTATCTGCGGAGTCAGCTGCTCGAGGCCAATTCGGCATTCGACTACGCCTTTTTAGACGCGCAAATGGTAAGTCTCATCTGATCATGACCCTTGCATAAACCATTGCTTTCTTTTTCATGGTACAATGGTCGCCGGTCACGTGGGTGCTCGCCGATTGGACGGAGCCAGTTCCGCTCTATCGTGACTGTACATCTGGGGTTTGGCAGACATGGTCGATAACCAATGTAATATTGAACAGATTCTGTCGCCTGCACATCTGCTCACATCCACGTTCCTTACTCTCCACGCCCTGCATACCCACCGCCAGAAGACTCGTACACCACATTCCGAACTCGTTTTTCGCCTCTCGCCGAACAACAACATTGGCGAATCGTACAAAAAGTTCGGCTTGAGCGACACTACCTCTGACCTCATTGCCGTCAAGTTACCTCTGAAGAGCGAGGGTGAAGACTGGGTCGTAGATGCAGCCATCACCAATGAAACTGTGAGCAGTCACCTGGGAAGTGTAGTTGAAGGCACGAGCGTGGAAATTGGGGAAGATGGCGACGAGCTGGGCTTGGCGTGTGATGTCGACAAGGTGAGGAAGCTATATAAACTTGGTGCTGATAGCGCGGCAAAGAAAGGTAAGAAAGGGGCCGTGGTCAATGGCGATGGAGGAGAAAAGAAAGATGCTACGAAGGAGATGGAAAGCGTGATCCTCGGCACCATCGCTCTAAAAGGATCCTGAGAGATGAAAGAAAAGTCATGCGGCTATGAAAGATGATACCCAGATCCCACATCACGGTGACAAGTGTGAATGGTTAACCGTATATAATCAATGAATCTTCTCTTCTACTATGCTACATGGCCTGTCGTTGGCCCACTATGATCAATGCTAAGCCAAACCATCTTATATGTGCAGGTACTCTGGCTTGAGGAAATCAGCCATGTCCTTGGGCTTGGGGTACTGGTTGACAGGGTGGTGGTCATCGTGGCCGTGACCGTGGTCATGTGCATCGTCCGCGGGGCCGACGTAGTGCATCTTGTAGGTGGATCCGCACTCCATGCAGCGCGACTGGGGCTCCTCACGGGTGAGGGTGATCCAGAGAACGCCGTGGGAGTCGGCGGGGAAACCAGTGCAGCCAACGTACTGCTCGTTGCCAGCAGAGTTGACGGTGATGGGGTCCTCTGGGGTGCCTGTGTTTCATTAGACCTTGAATCCTTCACTTCTCGTCGAGCCCGTCACGTACCGAGGCGGCTGGCATCCAGTGGCCTCATGTCGAAGATATCGACACCCTGCATCTTTCCGAGAATTTCGAGACGCTCGAGACCGGTGGCCTGCTCGAGATCGGTGGGGACGGTACCGGGCTGCGCACCGGGGGCGAAAAGGTCGGCCTCAGACTTGATTTCTGCGAAAATGTTCTGTTAGCCATTGGCATTTCTCATGATGCGTATCGTCGGTTGTCGTTCGGCAAATATGACTTTCCAGATAGGCGCATAACGTACGGTCGAGCTTCTTGTAGCCCTCGACAACGCTGGGCGCGCTGGAGGAATGGCCAGTCTCCTTGTCCGCGGTAGCCTTCTCGTTCGCATCGCCTGTGGGGGTGTCAATGGTGCATCATACGATAGCTCCAGGAGCAACATACGGCGCACGAAAGTGGTGGTGAAGGTGCGGCGGGCGATGGCGCGGGGAGCCGCTCGCCTGGCGGCAGCAAAGGCAGAGCGCTGCAGAAACATGGCGCGAGCAATTGGGGTAGAGCGGAGAGTGTTGGGGTGGTGGATGGAGGTCGTGGTGCGTTGACGTCCTGCTCGGATGATCCAAAGCTGTGTCTTGGCAGCAGCCTCGCTTAGTCCCGAAGTCAGCCCGGGCTGCTATTAGCAACAGTGCATCGAAGCATCACTGATTGTATACTCGTAAACATCCGCAGGCTAATGCGCAGCAGCGTGACTTAGGCAACTATCTGGTGTTCAGTCTCAATTCGGGCTTTCAAGTTGTCGTATGACATAACACACTGCACCCAGAGTGTCACTGATAATCTCCCCTGATCTCCTGCTAACTGCTTGGTCTCATCCACTGCAACGACTTATAACTTCGAATCCCACCAATATGACCTTTAACCCAGCTCTCGTTATCGTCGACGTTCAAGAAGACTTCTGTCCTCCCGTAAGTTGGTCTAATCGGATACACACGCGTGACACTGATCTGTAGCTGCAGCATGGAGCTCTAGCTGTGACAGGAGGTCGCAACATCGTTCCGACTATCAACGAGCTGTTGTCTCTGCCGTTCGCGAAGAAAGTCGCAACCAAAGACTTCCACCCCCAGGACCACATCTCCTTCGCATCCAACCACGCCCCGCCGAACAACAAGCCGTTCGAGTCAAAGGCGACGATCGTCAATCCGCATAACCCGGATGAGACGCAGGAGACGCAGCTATGGCCTGACCACTGTGTACAGGGAACCAAAGGTGCAGAGCTTCTGCCGGAGCTGGATGTGGGCAAGATTGATCACATTGTGGAGAAGGGACAGGACAAGCGCGTCGAAATGTATTCCGCCTTTGCCGACCCATTCACAGATCCATGCGTGGCTCGAAGCAACCTCGCGCAGACACTGCGAGATGCAAGCATCACAGATGTTTTTGTCGTCGGGTTGGCGGCAGACTACTGCGTCAAGTACACAGCGCTCGACGCTGCAAAGGAAGGCTTCAAGACATGGGTGATTGGCGAAGCCACCAAAGCTGTCGACCCGTCCTCGCTCGATTTGGTCCACGCAGAGTACGAGAAGCTTGGGGTGTCGGTGATTGGCAAAGGCGATGCTCAGATTGACAGAATCAAGCAGCGGACCTGACGTGACGCACAGAGCGCAGTTTGAAGTGGAAGTTTTCGCATGCAAATCTAAGACATGTATCAAGGCACTCGAGGTAACTGACTTAAACTACCCATGCGAAAGCGTGCATGCGATGACGGCCGCTGTTGGCAGGGCTGCTAGAGTCTTGGGCCACCGCAAGAGACTGCCGACAGCTCCGCAACGCGGGGCAGGAAAACGCTGAGATCGTCCCGCGTAGGACACGCCCTGCAGACACACGGCAGAGTACATAAATGTGCAAGCAGACGCTATTCAGCTACTGCCTGGATCTTTGACCACTTTCGATCCTGGGTGAGGCTGTGTTGCTTGTTGTTCGCTGCATACGCCCCGTATTGTACGTTCTTTAGGTGGGGTACTTAAATTGTGAAGCCCAGTCGCTCGGCGCGGACCTCACTTTCGCGCGTCACCGGACAGCCTGTTTATAGCAATCGCCGGACGTCTGCTGCCTTTCGCCAAAGCATTCTCCACTGCCAGCGCTGCCGTCTCTTACCTATTGAATTTCTGCATTTTCCACACCTAGCGATCACCATGCCGCATATACCAGGAGTCTCGTCCCACAAGCGCCGGTCTTCGCTGACAACAAGTGCGTGTTTCCCTGCGTTTCCACATGCGGAATAAATGGAACAAGTAGCAAAAGCCAGAACAAGCTGACAGAATATTTTGCGACCACTAGGCAGCCGGGGTTCTTCTATGGACGAAACGCGCGGGGACGAGGTCAACAAGGAAGACGAGACCGTCATGGACGAGGCACAAGGGAGCAGTATGTCGAGCGATATTGAAGAACGAGAAGAGAAGGAACTCGATGGCTGACCTCCTCCAGTGCTCTCCCACATCATCTCCCAGCTGCGGCCGGGTGCCGACCTGAGCCGAGTAACGCTGCCTACCTTCATTCTCGAGCCGCGATCTATGCTGGAGCGAATCACAAAGTGTGTCCAGACTGGCGAATGCTCCATGACGAGGGCGCTAATAAGTATGCAGCTTCATGGCACATCCTGAGACCATGCTCCCCATCACCAAGATCGACGACCCCGTGCAGCGATTCGTAGCCGTGACCAAGTTCTACCTCAGTGGCTGGCACATCAAGCCACCGTATGCCTCCATATACCTCTATAAGCCCACAAGCACCGCTGATGTCTGAGTAGGGGTGTCAAGAAGCCGCTGAATCCGATACTCGGCGAGATATTCACTGGGTACTGGGACTACCCAGACGGCACCAAGGGATACTATGTCTCTGAGCAGACTTCCCACCATCCGCCCAAGTCGAGCTATTTCTTCATGGCGCCCGAACACAATATCCGCATAGACGGCTGCTTAAGGCCAAGGAGCAAGTTCTTGGGTAACTCCGCGGCCAGTCTCATGGAGGGCATTGCTGTGATGCGGCTACTGAACACGGGCGAACGCTTGTAAGCAGAAAGTGCTAATTCATATCAGAACTTGGCTGACTGAAGCAGCTTTGTTACCCAGCCAAATATGTACGCCCGAGGCATTCTCTTCGGCACCATGAAATACGAGCTCGGCGATCATGCATACATAAGATGTCCGGAGACAGGCATGTCAGCAGACTTGGAGTTCAAGACAAGGGGCTACTTCAGCGGAACATACAACGCAATCGGCGGTTTCATCAAGGACTCACACGGCAAGAATCTTTTTGAGTTCTCTGGGCTGTGGAATGAGGAGATGTATATCAAGGACCTGACCGTAAGTGGCGTGGAGAAAATGAAATAACTAGGGGGCTGACACATTACAGACTGGCAAGAAGGAACTGCTTTTCGATGCGTCACACGCCAAGCACAGCCCTCCTCTAGCGAGACCTCTGGAGGAGCAGGAGGACCGAGAATCCCAGAAACTATGGCACGACGTTACAGAGGCTGTGAAGCGGAGAGACCAGGACGTTGCGACAGATGCCAAGGCAAAGATCGAAGACATGCAACGAGACGAAGCCGCGAAGCGTAACAGCGAAGGCGTCGAATGGCACCCACGGCTTTTCAGGAGGGTACAAGCAGGCTCTGGTGGACCCGAACAGGGCGAAGAAGATCTAGAATGGATCATCAGTGCCAAGGTGTAGGTTCAGTATGATCTGATCGCAGCGGCATAGCTAATCATTCTCAGTGACGGTAAGACTCCCGAGGACGTCACGAAGCAGATTCTGCAGATCCATGCCATTCTTCCGGGCCAGAAGCCAGAACGCCAGTTCAATATTCCGGTAAGATCCAGCAGTCAACACCAAAGCGTTCAACCCCAACCCCAGCAATCCGAGCCTGTCGAGCCCTCCCCACAGCAATCATCTGTTCAGCAAAGCACTTCTACGCCGCCTGTTCAACCCGTACTGTCCGACCCGGGCCCTGGTGCCCAGCCATCCCACCGAAGCATCGATAAAAATGCCAACCTTGATGGGGCAGGCTCATTAGAGCCCGGTCGGTCGGTGACAAAGGACCCGGTTCCTTCAAACCCTTCAAATCCTGCAATTTTACCGCCGCATGGAGAAATAAACTCTCAGCCTGACATAGTCACCGATAGTACCAAGGCGAAGGTTGCGGAAGAGCTACCGCCCAGCAAACTCCTCAACTCGAATCCTGATTCCGAGCCACAAAGGGCAGACAAACTGCATCGAAAGGACAGTGAGACGCAAGAGGAAGAAGAATTTGTCGATGCCCAATCGTAGGTTTATCGGCGCATGCGCTGTCTTTGTGTTTTCCCAATACCAGCGTGTGTCTTTGTGCATGCGAGACGGCTGTTTACTTACGGGTGCCCCAGGCATCACAGCGTGAAGGTGAGAAAGACCAAGCACTGTGGCGGCTGTGGTCTGGCATGTGTTATGTCTTGAGAGCCTTCTTGCCCGTTCACGACACTGCTCAGTCGATGCAGTGACACTTTTCAACCTGTGCCTGCCATGAACATCGGAGCAGATCTGGAACAACAGGGGTCTGAGTCTTACCCTGAAGCTAAAGTCTAGCGCGGGGTATCCCTTCAATACAATAATTACACACGGAGCTCACCGGTAAATATCTCTGTTTGCTGAATGCACATATCCATCAATTGATGCCTGTCCTCTGTTATACCCGGAGCGTCGTCAGCTTGGCGCACAAGCGCAAGGCTACCGTTGCGCCGTTTGGCTGAGACGAGATAAGTCGAATTGCACAGACCATGTATGCCTAGCAGGTAGCGCCGCTCCTGAATCCTTCGTGGATACATAAACCTTGACCGACATTCTGTGTCCTTTGTCTTGCAGATGCTCACATTTCCTTCTATTTGGTCATATGTTCTTCCATCATAATGGGTTCATTCGCTTGCTATTGTGCTCTATGCTGTGGGCCACTTGCCCTGTATAACATCAAGGTCGGATCGAGCAAGCCGAGAGCATTGGCTAGAAGGAGAAAGAGAGTTGAGAACAAGGCGAGAAGACTAAGAGGCGAAGACGTTGTGCATGAAGATTCAAAGGAGTGGAAAGACGAGGAAAAGAAGGAGGATGAAAAAGCTAGAAAAGAGGAGGATGTGGAGATGAAAGATGCAGGTGCTGGTCATGAAGATGAGAC
>AJMS01009907.1:0-11427 GCA_000263175.2 Phaeosphaeriaceae sp. UM 1110
CTCAACTTCTTCTGTGCTCCGCGAATTGGCCTGACACAATTGTCGAATGAATCCAGCTTTGCCACCCTCTTTCATCCATGGCGCCTTGAGAAGATCCATCGTATCCTTCGAAAGCTCGTAAAAAGCAGCGTTGCGAATGTATGACTCGAGTATGCCCTCAAACGCCATATCTGGCAATGCTTGAAAATGCTGTGGACTCTCGGCCACAGTCTTGAATAGTGGTTGCCCGAAAGGACCAATAGCCACAACATCCATGAGGCACAAGCTCGCGTATCGACAGCCATGAAGCAGATATGCGCGCAGACTCATCAGACCCGCATGGTCATGCGCAATGACATGTGCCTTTTGCCCATTCCAGCTCTTTTCCCACATCTTGAACAGCGCAGCGAAAGCTTCTGACTGTCGCGTCAAGTCGGCATCAAGCTCTGAGACTTTGTTACTTGCTTTGAAAGGTTTGCCTGGAAGTTCTCGCTCCATGGGCGATTCGCCGAAGCCGGGGTTGTCGGAAAGATGGACGTGGTATCTTCGAGACAGAGCTAGAGCGTATTGGCGCCAGACTCGTGAGGACCATGGTGTTCCGTGGATGAAGACGACGGGTGGGTTTCGGGGATCGCCCAAAGAGCACCATTTGATGTCGAAGCTGTGCGTTGTGCTTTCGTAGTGAAAGCTTTGGGTCAAAGTTGTGGGATCGTTGGTGCTTGAAGACATGTCGTGAGTATTGTACCAATTCAGATAGCACTCAATGCATTAAGACGACCTTACTATATATACGGCCCTCTTCCTACAATGAGGCGTCATCTAACCAATAATTGGGTACTTGCGATCTGCTGAGGCTCCGCAATCATGCTCTTGATTGTGCGAGTGGTATTGCCTGTCATTGATCAGACATGATCATGATACGCCAGTTCAAGGACCCGACTGCGATGGCGATGCTTTCGTTGTCGATGCAAGAATAGGGACTGATGACATAGGAGCTTTGGAAGTGGCCAATCAGTACCCTTGTCGTGACCTCGCTGGCGCCATTAACGGCTAGAAAAAGCCGCGAGAAGAAACCAAATCAACCACTCTAAACGACAAAGTCGTGTCCCGCAAGACAGCATCATTTCCTGTTCTTGTTGTATCCTGGGGCTCTTCATGCTTTCATCAAGCGACAAAGTGTTCGATCTTGTGCTTTGTTTGTGCTCTCGAAGGTTCACCCTCATTTTTCCCTTGTCGCATATCGCGGGAACAGACTGTTCTATGCACTGCATCGACCAGCTCTATGTGGAAAGATTTAGGCTGGAGAGATTCTCTTCCGGGGGCCATGTCGATACTTGACGTCGAAAGCGTCTCCTGGTAGCAACCTGAGCGCTACATCGAGCCGTTCTGAGTGAGCCCTAAGCCCAGATAGTCAGGCGTTGGCGCGGTCCAATCGAAGAGAAGCAAAGCCACACACCGCCTCCTCATTTATGAACGATATGTGTTGGCAACGGGCTTTAATTCCTTGGAGTCGATTTGCAGCATCCAATCACGAACCGAACAAGCCCTGACTTAACGGTTCCGTCTTCATCGATCATCGAAAAGCAGGTACCTTCGTACTACAACCCGTCGTTCATATTGTCGGCTGCCCTTGGAAATGCCCATCTCAGACGGATGTCGCGAACTTTCAGGCATCCCGTACCCACGAGAAGCCGTCTCACCCGAACACTGCCTGTTGCTGAAGGCCCAAGCTCATTGGCGAGGTGACCAATGAAATGCGCCGAGGATCCTAATCAGGCTAGGTCGATCTATACCTTCGACGTCTGCTGTAAGCATACGTGAAATCACTGAACAAGCCTCGATAGAAAGTGAGCAATGCTGAGGGTCGACCAAGGGCAGACGTCAGTGTCTGCGCAATCCTTCCAGTTGCAAGACATCTATTTAAGATGAGGCACTTCCTACCATTCAGTGCATCAAGCAACGAATACTTCGCTCGCAATATCTTGCAATCATGTCGCGTCTTTTCCGCCAGCTCGGTGTCGTACTCACTGGTTTGGCCGTCTTTGCTGTTCCCACTGCTGCACTGCAGGATAACGGTGAAAGTGCTCCAGGCTCTGCCACGGCAGGACTGCAGACCGTTGCATCAAAGGCTTACCCTGGCGCAAGCATTTCCTACAAACAGGTACGTGTAATCATCCCATGAATGATTTCGATTTTGGTGATGCACCGCGTGGTGAACCATCTCATCCCATATTTGCAAAACTGCTCCGGAAGTACTATGATGTGCTGTAATGTTGCAACACGCTTGTCATCAATTAATTAAAGCATTATAGACCTACATCTGCGAGACCACTCCTGGCGTCCGAGCGTTCAGTGGCTATGTGCATCTACCCGAATCGATGATCAAAAGCTACGCTGGAAACGCTCCGTACAACGCGAGCATGTTCTTCTGGTTCTTCGAATCGCGCAAAGATTCTCACAACGCTCCTCTCTCTTTATACCTCGGAGGTGGACCCGGAACGACATCGCTCGGGGGAGTCACGGCAGAGAATGGCCCTTGCTACATCAATGCCGACTCAAACAGCACGAGGCTCAATCCATGGTCTTGGAACAACAAGGTAAACATGCTTTACCTTGATCAACCCACGCAAACTGGGTTCTCCTATGACGAGCTCGTACCGAGTGTGCAAGACCTCCTCACCGGCATGATTGCTCCACAGGATGGGTCAATCGAAGCAAACTCCACCCTGGTCACTGGAGTGCTCCCCAGCCAGAACCCGGAGAGCGCCCCCAATACGACCGCCAACGCTGCGAAGATGGTATGGCAATTTATGCAGGTCTGGTTGCAGGAATTTCCTGAACACGAATCTTCGGATGATCGTGTCAGCCTCTGGGCCAACTCTGTGAGTACTAAATCCATCCACCATGAATTGAGGCACATCCTGATGGCTTATAGTATGGTGGCTTCTATGGCCCAGTCACTATGCAGTATTTCCAATCTCAAAACAAGAAAATTGAAAGTGGCGGATTGAATGGTACTCGTGCGAAAACCGTTCACCTCGACACTCTCGGCTTGACGAATGCTTGCATCGATTCAAAGATCGAAGCACCCTTTTATCCCACGTATGCGTACAACAACACCTACGGCTTGCAAACCATCCCTGAAGAAGTATATCTCGATGCCCTGAACAACGTGACTAAACCAGACGGATGCTACGATCGCATTGAGAAATGTCGTAGTCTAGCCGCAATGTTTGATCCCGAAAATAATGGCACGAACGAAGAAGTCAATGCAGCCTGCTCGGAAGCAACAGGGTACTGTAATGAGTTCGTTCAAGGGGCATATGTTGCTTTATCTGAGGTGAGTGGCTGATAAGGCCCCTGGGTAGCGTACGCTGACACACCTCATAGCGTTATCAATTCGACATCTCGAGGGACAAGCTTGCTGCTTTTCCACAGGAATACATGGTGGGATACCTCAACCAAGACTGGGTACAGCGTGAGCTTGGCGTTCCTGTGAACTTCACCTTGAGCGCGTCACACATAGTCAACACATTCTTCGGCATTACGGGAGATCCGCTCAAGAACACCATTGACAGCATCAATACTGTCGCTGAAGGTGGTGTCAAGGTCGCACTTGTTTATGGTGACCGTGACTACAGATGCAATTGTAAGTTATCCAAGTCTCGTTTCCAGGCCGTTCACGTTAGGTACCGTGGAGGCGGTCAGCCTCTAATCATGGCTTAAGAGATCTACAATGGATCACTGACATCGGACAGGGCTCGGTGGTGAAGCCGTCAGCCTGGCTATGGCTTATTCGTCCGCTTCAACTTTCCGCACGGCCGGCTACGAGAACATTTCCACCACCGCATCCCCTGGTGGCGTGGTCCGACAACACAACAAGGTGTCCTTCTCTCGCGTCTTCGAAGGTGGGCATGCAGTCGGAGCCTTCCAGCCAGAAACTGTATCAACCATTTTCGATCGTGTCATGTTTGACCAGGATGTGGCAACGGGCAACGTCGACATCTGTGGCAATTCCTCATATACTTCTCAAGGGCCTGCGAGTAGCTTCCACATCAAGAACGAGTTGCCTCCAAGTCCAAAGAATGAGTGCTACCTCTGGACTGCGCCGATTACGTGTACGGTGGAAGAGTTGATGGCGTTGAAGGAGGGTACTGCGGTGGTAAAGGAATTCATCTTGACGCCTTAGAGGGACGTACTCGTGTTTAGGGTATTGTGTGCAACGACCATATTTACACTTCGACTCTATAATTATATTAATTCATTTTTAAAATTCGTATGAGCAACGATTGCACAGAATCATCCTCCGACTGCACGAGTGACCAGTTGAAAGTGCTCATCCTCCAACACCAATACATTTTCAAAACACTCGGGGCCACTCCTATTTGGCACGTATATCGTGTCTACTTGCAGCCACGTATCACACTTGACTCTTCGGTACGCCTTACAATGGCTGCCGTTGACATAGAAGGTTGCATTGGGCACCGGCTTCAACAGCACAACCATCAACACCCACATACTTCCATCCCAAACATCGCAACCAAGTGCCCCAAGTTTCAAGCCGGGATCAATGCCAACGGGTAACCATTCCATGTCGTAGTCGAGGATATCAATGATATTGATGCGAAGTGACAACCCCACATTGGTCATTGCAAATGGCGCGAGACTCACGGGTGCCCATAAACTCAATCGCGGAGTGTTTGCAAAGTCTGATGGGGATTTTGCGAACAATCCACTGCTCTTGTATTCTCCTCGCCAGACAAAGATGCTTTGATCGAAGGAAGTTCGGATGATCTCCTCTTGCAGCCGTCGGAAGGCTCTTGCGCCGCCTTCGCCGTAGAGGACAGGCATGTGGATGTTGAAGAGGCCCATGAGACTGTACGCCCTGTCCTCGCCTCGGGTGGTTTGACGTCTCGCTGCCCATGATAGACGCTCCGCTATGCAAAATGTTGACAATAAGTTCCTGTTCCGAAGGATCCGAGGCGCGATGCCTGTGGTCTCTCCAATAACATGTTCAAAACCCCCACCTTGGTCAATGGGTGTCCAGTCTGCTGAAAAGAAGGACTTGAGGCGCGGTGCAATCAGCTCTTGGAGTGTCCAGCCACGAGTTAACCATCGACTTCTATTGACAGCGTCCAGCTGCTGCTCTCGGGTTGTGACGCCTTCTTTAATTGGTGGGACATCGGACAAGTAGATCAAGCATTCATCCGCTTCGTGATAAAAGCGGAACATGGAGTTGATGTTTTCTGAGAGCTCGGCAGACGATCGTTTGTCGATGCAGCATGTATCGATCCAGCCATAAGTATAACCACGCTCCTGAGCTACTTTGCTGAAATTGACGGCTTTCAGGAACCCAGCCTTCGCTCGATCGCTCACTGAATAAGTTCCGTGTCCTTTTAGCTCTTGCGCCTCGCTGAAAGAAAGCTCGTCGCTGCCCCATGTGTGCGATAGAATGGCGTACTCGGGAGTGTTGGAGTCGAAGAATTCTTGGAGCTCAAACGTGGGCAAGTGAATGAGCCACATGCCAGCAAACTCAAGGCAAACTCAGCACGCAAAATACTCCCTGATTTTTGACTCAATATGAATTTCAGGCAAGTGATCTGTACGAGAAGTTTGTTGCATTCTACTTGTCCACGTTCACTTTCAGCTAGAGCGGGGTAACCCATTTTGAGACACAATCTTACCGCATTCTAGCATCTGATCTTCACCGTTGAGCTACAATGAAGGTATACAGCAGAATTCGTCTATACATAGCCAAATTTCATTGATCTGTACATTCAAGAAAATTGTTATCAAAAACTAAAAAATCACATCGAGGTCAAAAGATAACGGGTCTAGGCGCAGTCACGACAACCACTCTATGAAAGCCTAACATGCAAAAAAACCTGTACATTGTCACTAAGTGAAGGAATTGAATTGCTTAGCTAGTAGTAGATGGTTGACCATCTCATTGCAAGTGTACACTTGCATAGGAAAGATTTATCTTGCAAAAAAAAAATGTCAATCCCTCAACCTATCCGAGATCTGCTGCTCGGAAGACTCTCCTCGGCCTCGGCCTCGACCTTGTCCCCGGACGCAGTCTCCTCCAGGTTTGCGATCCATCGCTGGTAAGCTATACGAAGTCAGTCATCATATCAGAAGTATGAACAAAACATACGACATAACAGGGCAGAGCTCGATGGCCATATAATGAAAGGGCCGAGTGCTAGGATCTTGGTTCGAGGACCAGGAGGCGTCAGGTGGTGCTAGGCTCGCAAGATAGAAGTCGTGAGCTGCTCCTTGGCTCGTCTTCCAGGACTCTGACTCGCTAGGTGGGGCTGAGTTCGCGCACCATGACCCTCTAGGAAACGCTCGGCCTGCCATTGCGAGGGCATAGCTCGGAGTCTGCGTGGCCACTGAGACCACATTGCTAGGCTGCTGGCTCGTCGAGGCTGTAGTGTTGCTAGGCTGTTTGAACTCGACTTTGATGAGCTTGAGCTCCATCACAAGGCGAGTAGCTAGGACTGGTCCAAACGCCGCGAAGTGCGTAGCTTGGGAGAGGTCTTTCAAGCGTCGTACTGGATGCATAATTCAGTGGATGAGTGAGAAGTAGACGCGCCAAACTCACGCTGTATTTGCTAGGATCCAACTCAACCATATCTCGCGTCCCCATCTTGAGGGGCGCGACAGGGTCGCCCTGCATCTCGGCCATTGAAGCTAGGTGGCCTGCCTTGTCGAGCTGCATTTGATGGACCGTTCGGCCCAATTGCGCGATTTTGGCCTGTTCGGCCGCTATTCGAGCCATGTAATCCATGGCTAGGATATGATGATTTGAATTTGAAAATTGAGAATAAAATCGAAAATTGGAATTTGAGGTTGAGGTTGAGGGTGCGGTTATTGTGGGAAAACAAGTCAGAAAGCCTTTTGCTCTCACCTTCACGTGGCGTCAAACTAGCGCGAATATCTTGAAAGTGGGTCACCACGTCGAGGCTGCAGCCAATGAGACCAGTCACAGCTCATGCTGCGAGATTAAAGTATAAGTTCCCCAATCATATTTGGAGACTATTTGAGCCAGAAAGCGGGCGTCATATAGAAGCGAGAAGAATACAACCTGTTCTCAGTGAGTCAAGTTGCTATACGAAAGAGAATGAGACACAACAGGCATCATGCTATCTTTAATCGCCCTCCGCCTCATTGTCCGCGCTTTCGAATGTTTTCCTGGTGGACAACGAGGGTGGATATCCCAGCCTGGAGCATCACGACGACTTTTCACGACTTCGGACGGATACGGTCAAAACATTGTAAATTTTCAGATGGATGTCACGATTATATAGGTTGGGGGTTCACGGAGGTATTCGACCCTTTTTCAGACACTCAGTTCATTGGCGAGATCTATATGAGGTACAACTGGGTGCTCTACTAAGCGGCGCGCTTTCATCCTCGGCCGTCTCAAAATCCCATGGATCATGTAGCACTTGATCAAGGCTCGCAGCCCAGACGTCATAATCACGCTACACTCCACTCACTCAAACTGCGAAAAGAACTTCCACACCGCCGGCGGCGTGAAGCTATTCGGTCCCGCATCATTTCCGCTATCATTTGGCAAGGCAACATGGTCCCCATCGAAAGCCGTAAACTGCGTTGGGTACTTGCACCCATCATAGACCGTCGTGATCTTCTGGCGACTGTTTCTCGCCGGCTCAGGCGCATTCTTCGGCGTGCAGCCGTTATTCTTCACGAAGCGGTCGCGGATCTCCCGACCAGACGCAATGGGCAAGACACTATCCTTCACGCCGTGCTGGCTGTACAGTGCAATGGGATCGTTGCCGCCAGCACAGCCAGACAACGTGGCACCAGAGAGGACGGCGATGGCGCGGAAGTCCTTTGCATTGCTGCACGCGAGACTGAAGCTCATGGCGCCACCGTACGAAAAGCCAAGCGAGAAACGAAGGTTCTCATTCACGCATAGATCATCCTCGACAGTCTTGCGGATCGTGTTGAGGAACGTAATGTCCTCGCCACCCTGGTTGCCCCAACCCTTGTTCAAGCCATCGGGGGCAACGAAGATGGCGCTCTCCTTTGCGAGAGCTTTGAGACCGTAGTATGGAGCACTGCCCGTATCGACGGCGTTGTAGTCTGCACTGAGCCAGTGCAGGCCAAAGATGAAGCGGTAAGGTTGCGTGTTGTTGTAGTTGTTTGGGATGCGGACAATCCATTGGCGCTGCTTGCCATTAATGGTGACAGTCTGCCTACCGCTCTTGAGGGTGGGCGTTTTGCCGCACCCAGCAGTGCCGGCGTGGATTCCTTGCAGTAAGGTGCAAAGTAAGAGGAGACCGAAGCTGAAGAAGGTAGTAGAGCGAGACATTGTGAAAGTAGTCACGATAAGAGAGCTTGAGTTTGACAGTGAATATTTCAAGTATAAACTGCTTTTGGTCAGTTTAAGTATGCCCGGCTTCAAGATAGTTCAGTATGGCAACTCGAGGACTTCGTCTCCTGATCTACCTCGCGTAGAAATTTTCCCGTTGAACATCCGAGTTCCCTGCAATGGTTGCACTGTTGTCGTGTTGCAAGTCACGGGTATATGATGCCAAGCTATAGGGTGTCGGTAGTTGTGCAAACCATGACCCAATTGAGTGTTCACCAGAGCATAAGCTTGCGCCGATTGAGAGCTTCATATCCGCTTCATTGTAGGAAAAGTTTTGCGTGGCACCTGAGCCGAGAGTCCCAATGGTTAGTCGACTTGCCGTTGGAGAATGCCGTGGATGCTCAGCACTATGTGCATACCTCTTCACGGCGTAGGACCCGAACACCTAATTCAGGTTCTGACTTCTAATGGAATGCCTGAAGCATGATGCTCTATGTACATAATTCAAAAAGCAAGCATTGGTGGAATAGGTCTGATCTTCCGTACGACATAATATGGCTCCGCAGATCGAGCGACGTTGCCTAGGATGTTCAGTCGTTCAGCATGTCCCGCAGGGTACCATGGCCGAGATATGCGTCAGCCCATCGCGTTACGGCAGCCCAGTGGCGTCAGACCAGTGACTTCGTGTGCTGGCAATGTGCATCTTCTGCGTGGCTGCCAGGGATTGATGCTTCCGATCCTCGCGGATGTCGGCTAATTCTCCACAAATCGTGGGGAATTCACTCAACCATTAAAACAATTCCAATATGGCGAATGGCTTGGCGCTTGGCACGTAGCACTGCTGGAATGGCTGTATGGCGTCGCATAATATGTCAAACGAGAGCGTTCGGAAGTTTGGGACGTATAACTAGGTCCATAGGCAGAAGCTAGAGAGCATTTTTGGCAAGTGCCTGTGGCGCTGTCAATTTCCACATGATCGGTCCTTTGCCCGTGTAGTGAACAGTGGCCAGTGGGAAATGACAAGACTTCCGGGGTTGGACTGTACGAAATGTACACGTGACCTGCTATTAGCGTTGTTGTTGCTGTGGTGAGACAACATTGAAGAGTGCGCTTGTCAGGTAGGACTCCGGCATACGTGAGAAGTCTTCGGTGTTTCATGGGTGAGATATCGTACATGGCCAAGCTGATGGAGTCCGGCTGTTGTCATGCTGCTGAGCGCTTTCAGAGAGCTGATATGGCAGTACAGCGTGTCTGCTACGACGGAGTTTCAAAGCAAAATCGTTGTGTGATGGAAAGATTGAAGTGTGTTGATGCGCAGGAACCACTTGGCCCAATTTTATCCCGCTAGCGCCGCCGTTTACAAATGTCTTGCATGCTTCATGCACGGCACACACCCGTTCGCAGATCTATGCATAACGACCCACCCAAGATAGAAACGTGCAACCATCAGCCTCACTATCTTACTGTCTTACTGTGTGCGTCCGTATCGATACTGACAGCTGGGTGTGTGTTTGTGATGACTTGGAATGTGTTCTTTTGTGCAACCGCCCCCTTTCAATCGCTCCAACTACTGTTTCTAGAACGAGGGCGACTCCCGGGTTCCCGTAGCGCACCGACAGATGGCACAACGTGCGCGCGATCTAATTACACCTTTCCGCAGTTGCCACATCTCCTGAAAGGTTATGGTCAGCCAAATCTCGGCTGGGACGGTAGCATGCCTCGGGGCGTGCTGACTGGTGCGCATAGTGGCTGCTGCGCCATGGTTGCCTATTCCCATCAAAACGCCTCGATACCCCGAGGTTCTTGCGCGCATCCCTTCGCTGATAATCGCTAATCGACAACATGTTCCTCAGTGTAAAGGAACGAGCGAGGCAAATAGCCAACGGTCAGTTGACCGCACAACCGCCGGCGGGCCAGGTCAATCAACCACCGCCAAAGGTCACCATCCCTAGAGCTACACCAAAGGCAGCGCCTGCGGCAGCGAAACCTCCTTCGCCAAAAGCTGCTGCGCCGAAACCAGCGGCAACTCCAAAAGCTGCAGCTCCCAAGGCTTCTTCTTCAAAACCCGCTTCTTCAAAACCGACGCCGGCAAAGACCTCGACCCCAATTGGCGCGTTTCCTGACAGCTCTCCTGCGCCGAAGCTCTCGAGATCCAAGACTGAGCCACCCAAGTCCAAGTCGGAGCCGCCCAAGTCGCCCAAGTCGAAGTCAAAGTCGTCAAAGAGCTCTTCATCGAAAGACAAGGAGAAGGAGAAGGATGCGCCATCAAGACCTAAGCCCTCGAGGACCGACACGTCGAAAAGCGTTCCATCTGCCAAAAAGACTCCCTCCAAGACGGCTTCAAAGAGCGTCCCTGCCACGCCCGTCCGCTCAAGTTTCTTCTCGAGGATCACGAGCAGCTCGTCCTCGTCCGCCGACAGCTCCAGCGACGATGATTCACCCAAGAATCCGCCATCAGACGAGGTCACCGAGCTCAAGGCCGCGTGCATGAAGCAAATCAGCGGCGTGACAGGCCTAGGTGGCAAGAACCTCGCAGTCGTCTGCAGACAAACATCCAAAAAGGGATGGTATGCCGCTCTAAAGGACGTGAGCTCAGACAAATACCTGAAGATATGGATGAATCGCGACAAGACATATCCCACACAAGTCGAGGCGCTCCAGGCATACCTGGTGTTCGCGAAGAAAATGAAGGACGGCAGCCGGCTTTTCTAGAGCCAAACATAATCGTAATATCGGCCGCGTTGACCTGATGAAGCAGGTCTGTAACAATATTTGTACAACAATACTCCACTCAGCATTTTTAGCAAGGCGTTTTGGTTTTGGGTTTCTGGGATCGGGACATGGGATTGCTTGACGGCGCAAAAATCCCATACTAGACGGTAATCGCAAGGACACGATCGCAAAAAGGCAGCCGGCGCAAGGATGCGCGGAGGCTTTGCATGGTCGGATCGAATTGTAAGTTTGTAAGATAGTGTACGAGCAGGCTTAGGAGCCTGCTGGACGGGCATGTACCACCACTACTGTGACTGATAGTATAATATCTTAATGAACGGGGAAACGTCGCTATAGCGACTGACTGGCAATTTTGCCAACAAACCAATCTT
>AJMS01009906.1:0-11425 GCA_000263175.2 Phaeosphaeriaceae sp. UM 1110
GCTTGGTTCACTAAGATTGTGAGTTCGCCAGTCCCATTGCAATGGCTAGACTGCATTCAGCATGGGCAAGTTGAATGCGCCACAAGTGTGGATTTGAGGCGAGGTATTTGTCGGATGGTCATGTGCGAATTGTCACCAACGTCCGGCCACAAGGATTTGGAGGGGTTTATCTCCGGATAGCCACCGTTTTCCATGGGATCTTGTTATCAAACGTTCAATGAAATTACAGTGACTACTGCAGTAAGCGATGGTGCTGTCCATACTCGGAAAAAGCGTGTGATAGGCGTCGGAGGTGGCCGAAGAGGTCCGCTGCATGTCCGTCCAGTCACATAGCTCAGAGAAATGCCAGAAGATATAAGTAGACAACGCCATACCTTGCTACGACTTTGATTCGCGATGTTTACAGTTATTCAGTGTAAGCAATTGGAACTCGCTTGCAAGCTGGAACCAGGTCTATGACCGAAAACGAAAAGCGGATCGCCTACTATCGTTTACAGAAGCAACAACTTCATAGCAGGTAGAGATACTTGAGTACCATTTCATGGCAAATGACGCAGATGCAATTACTCAGATACAACAATGGTACGATTGCAGCGCCTCGAGAGATCATCAAGAAGCTTTGGTTTGTGAGTTTTGCGAAGATGGTGCCAACACTGTTAACCTTCAGTCGCAGAACCTCGCGTTCCTCTGACTTCGAGAACTTAGATCCCTCCATTCTGCAAAACATGCGCATCGGTTACGCTTAGACTACGCAGTGGGGAAATCGAGGATGATCATCAATCCCCACGATGATCTTTATGAATTTAGCCTCATTGTCAAAGCTAACGGCTTAGTATAACCTTATAAGGACTTTCGCAACCAAACTCATGTTACTGTTGTACTTCGAATTAACCGACCCCTTGGTTAGCCAAGGACCCCTCACATTCGCAGTAAGAATTCCAAGCCTAAGTGGAGGAGAATCTTCGCGTGCACCCCGCATGGTACAATTTTCATGTTCTGATCTGATCTGATCTCATCCGATCTGCCAAATATCGAATCATCGAATAGCACGCTGGCGCTATACATATATCATGTCGACTTTCCCGCCCTATTGCGCAAGATCGCGCCTTCCTCGCTTGTGGCTGATTCGACAAGATGCGCCCGCATAACATCATTCCCGTTTTGATCGCATCTGTTGCGCAAGCACAATGGGATCCATCACGGTACCTCTACTTCAACACTCCAGGGAGCGGCCTGTCTTCCTCATTACCAATCGGTAATGGTCGCGTTGCAGCGGCAGTTTATGGCGCAGCAACTGAGAAGATCACGCTCAACGAAAACTCAGTGTGGAGCGGACAATGGCAGGACCGTGGGAACTCGAAATCGCTAGGCTCATTGTCATCGATCAGACAAAAGTTAATGAACGGTGACATGACGAGCGCGGGACAAGAGACGCTTGATTCAATGGCGGGCAATCCGCAAAGCCCGAAGCAGTACCATCCCACGGTCGACATGGCCATCGACTTTGGTCATAGTGGCACTTTAGGCGGCTACACGAGAGTCTTGGATACGAAGCAAGGCACTGCGATGGTTATGTATTCGCTTGGTGGTGTGAACTACACGTAAGCCCTTCTATTGCCAAGAGATTGATTTACGTTGACGCTCAGGAACAGGCGCGAGTATGTGGCAAGCTATCCTGCGGGCGTCGTGGCGTTCAGAATGACGGCCAGTCAGGCGGGAAAGTTGAATATGGGCATTTCGTTTAATCGAAGCCAAAATGTTGCGTCAAATATCGCATCGTCATCCGGAGGAGTCAATGCGATAACGCTGAAATCCAATGGCGGCATTGCGTTCACTGCGGAAGCCAGAATGGTCGCAGATGGAGGTAATTCATTTGAAGCATATGCTTTGTCGCGCTAATGCTGATGTCCGTACAGGCAACGTCTCGGTCAACGGCAAGACTGTGTCTGTCAAAGGAGCCACGACAGTCGACATCTTCTTCGATGCGGAAACAGGTTACAGGTACTCCAGCTCGGGTGCATACGAAGCTGAGCTGAAGAAGAAACTTGACAACGCTGTCAAAGCCGGATACCCTGCCGTCAAGACCGCAGCTGTGACAGATGCGCAAAACATCCTCTCGCGAGTCAGTCTGAACCTGGGCTCTTCTGGGTCTGCTGGAACTCAGACTGTTCCTTCGCGGCTGTCGAACTTTAAGAAGAACGCAAATGCGGACCCCGAGCTTGTCACTCTTTACTTTAATTATGGTCGCCATCTGCTTTTGGCGTCTTCGCGTGATACTGGTGACAGATCGCTTCCCGCCAATCTCCAGGGCATCTGGAACGATAACTACGATCCGCCATGGCAGAGTAAATACACGATTAACATCAACACGGAGATGAATTACTGGCATGCCCTGACCACCAACCTGGAAGAAACACACAAGCCACTCTTTGACCTCATCGATCTTGCTCGCACGCGCGGAAACGCCATGGCGAAGAAGATGTACGGATGCAACAACGGCTTCGTGATCCATCACAACACCGACCTATGGGGCGACGCAGCACCAGTCGACAAAGGAACTCCATACACAATGTGGCCAATGGGTGGAGCGTGGCTTTCGCAACATCTGATGGAGCATTACCACTTCACACAAGACAAGACTTTCCTTCAGAACCGCGCATGGCCAGTGTTAAAGGACGCCGCTGACTTCTACTACTGCTACTTGTTCATGTATAATGGTAATTACGTAACCGGCCCCTCTCTATCACCAGAGAACACATTTGTTGTTCCGAATAACATGCGCACAGCAGGCAAGACTGAAGGCGTTGACATCGCACCTGCAATGGACAATGAGCTGCTCTGGGAACTCTTCAACAATATCATCGACGCTGCTGAAATTCTTGGTATCAACAGCACCGACGTCACTAAAGCGAAGAAATACCTCTCTGAGATCAAGGCCCCACAAGTTGGCTCCAAGGGTCAGCTCCTCGAGTGGCGCAACGAGTATCAAGAAGGCGAGCCGGCGCATCGCCACTTTAGCCATCTCTTCGGCCTCTTCCCTGGATCGCAGATGACGCCTTTGGTAGACAACAAGCTCGCCCAAGCTTCCAAGGTTGCACTCGACAATCGCATCAGAGCTGGCTCAGGTAGTACAGGTTGGTCCCGAGTGTGGGCTATGAACCTGTATGCACGCTTGATGGACGGAGCGAGTGTGTGGTCTAATGGTGTTACCTTCTTGCAAACATACCCACTCGACAATCTTTGGAACTCGGGCGAGAACAGGTGGTTCCAGATTGACGGCAACTTTGGTTTCGCATCGGCGATCGCGGAGATGTTGTTGCAGAGTCACTCAGTTGTGCACATCCTGCCTGCGCTACCGAAGTCGGCGGTTGCGAAGGGTAGCGTGAAAGGATTGGTTGCAAGAGGAAACTTCGTGGTTGATATTGAGTGGTCGGGGGGATCTTTGACACAAGCGGTCGTTACGTCGAGGAGTGGTGCAGACTTGGCGCTTAGAATGGAGAGTGGGGGAGCTTTCAAGGTTGATGGAAAGTCCTACACGGGACCGGTCAAGACTACGGCAGGGGCAAAGTATACTATCACAAAGGCCTAGTCATACATCGGGAGCATGAACAACTAGCGCCATATTCTCAAACGAGATCACCTGTTCTAAGACAAAATGAAGTGTAGCCCTAGTCAACTTTGGCCCGGATCCTGCAAAAACTTATTTCCGCTGCGATCTCGAACGAGCATTGTGAAGGTATGGCATGTCAACTGAAAACTCGAAATTTAGCTAAAGTACATGCTATGACCGCGAAAATTGCCTTGCAGGCAGTTCATATACCGCAGGTGATCCCTCTGCTTCGGCTATCGGACTCTCATGACCGTGTAGCTCTGCGACCGAATAATCCGACTGCTTCACCGGCATTGGAGCATACATCTCTGGCACCTCTCGGCCGTCTATCTCGGCATCAGTTCTGACCGTAGGTTTCGTGTCTTGTGCATAATGGTCCACGGCTTCTGGCGCACCGTCGCCATCAACTTTCTTCTCATCTACTGGTGCAGTCTCTGTCGTTTCCGCATTCTCTTTACCCTTTCTTCGTCGCATAAACCAGATTCCTCCAATGACCAGGAGAATGACTAGAAGAGCACCTATAACGATACCGGCAATCGCCCCAGTTGAAAGCTTCTTCGAACCGCCATTGTTGTCATCGTCCGTGGAGATCAAGTCCGTGCTGTTGACTGGTTTGATTGTGACGATGTTCTGTGCAGGCATGGGACTGTTAAACACTGCTTGACTAATGTTGAAAACATCTCGTTCCCAGTCAATAGTCAAGTAGATTTCTTGCATGAACGCTCTTCCTAACGCGTATTGAGTGTCATTCGCCGCCCTTCGTAAGGGAAAGTACAATGTAGTGTTTGGGAAAACGGGATACGAGGCTCTCAAATCGAAGGCCGCATATGGGACTTGGATGTTGATGGTTTCGCCGCCGCTTGCGCTTGAGCCAATAGTGAATGTGACGTTTGGTGGTGATGCCGTAAGTGCATTGTGCGCCGACGCGCTGATTGTATAGCGATCGGCTGAGGAATCGTAAGTCAGCCCAAATGCCGTAGCGAATGCATCGCACACGGTCTGAGGAAGCCACAGCTCAGATACTGCGGTGTCGATTGTAGGGGTAATTCCAGTAGTGAGTAATTTTGAGCTAGTGCCATTCGGAAATGTAGTGACTACGTTCTGCAGTCCGACAATGATGTCTGAAGTCGAAGGTATGAGTAGAGAGGGAAGGGAGCTACGCGCGCGGTCGTAACCTCCAAGGATAAGGCTGCCAGGGACACGAGTATAGCCTGGAAATTTTGAGCCGCCTTCCATCAGAGGAATGTCTCCAAGTGAGTACTTACGATATATTGCCCCTGCTTGATACCCGAAACTGAGACTAGGAATGTAGCCTTCCTCCTTCAATTGACTCAGAAAGGAATGCGGTGCCAGAGTATCGCTCACGTTCATCGGGAATTGCGATAAACCAAGCTGACCGACCCAGGGATTCGAGGTAGCAAATGCTAAGATTGCTTGTCCGCTCAGTTGTACATTGTCGCTCGATGCGCCAGTCCCCAAACCGACTGTATCGAACCCCAAGATACCATTTCCTGTCAGACCGAAACCAGTACCGATATTCACCGGATATATGCCGATCTCTTTCCACGACGATGATGAGTTTGGCTGGAAGCCAGGACTGGTCTGTGACTTGAACACTTCAACACCTCGACCCGAACCACAATCAGTGATGGCATATCGCTGGCAATCCTGATCGATGGGAACATAGAGGGTTTGCCCGTTGATTGAAGGCAGGACATGAAATTGTTGCGGTGGAGACCCGACGTAAACGTGGAACCTGTTTTCCAACTCAGCTCCCAGTCTAGACTTGTTGTAATGTCACTCTGTAGACCTACGCCGACCATGTCCCATCATTTCCCAGCCATCGTCCAGAATTTGGCACAACAAGCGGCAACACAGGTTTTGAATTGTTCTTCATCCTTGATCGAGGTGACAAAATGGACCGTCGAACTTCTGCACGTCGATATAATGTTTTATCGATTGCCACCCGCTCGTGATAGTTCACGTTCAGCTCGCTAAAAACAAAGTTTATCACAACCTCAGTGGCCAGATGCATTGCCGCAAGCGGCAGCGAGAGGCTACCCCGCAGCATCGTGCAGAAGACTTACTTTCAGCCAGATACTGTGCCAATCACTGTTGCGCAGATGTTTTCTGGGCACCCTTTCGATAAAGCCTCTCGCTAGGTACAAGCGTACACTGGCCGCGACTTGGCAATCAGTTCCAAGTGGCTTGACCAGGCTTCACTGTAGACTCTCAGCTCAACGCGCGGCTGAAAAAGTCTTTCAAGATAAAGATGGCTACCGACTCTTAGACGACTCTGCCACGCAGTTTCGCAAATCGTCCAGACCAATAACACTCAACCAGTAATCTGCAGCACTCAACGATCCTGCGACCAAGACCTAAATCACTGAAGTAAGATGCTACCACGTTCCGAGATCATGTCGATCATATGGATTACACTTGTAGTGCTTGGGACTGCGCTTGCCAGTAAGTGTTTATCGGAAATAATTACTGTTCTTCATACTAACCTTCCTGGTAGGCCCGCATAACCTAGAGGCAAGGCAAGCTGCACAACCAACATCCACTCTCCTAATCATCCAGACCGTTCAGGTAACCTCCAGCGTTTTCATCACCCAGACACCAGGAGCAACTCCACCCGGACCCCTGCAAACACAATCCGCCCTGATCTCAAAATCCCCAGTGAGCACAACTGTTTACGCAACAGCACCAGGCCCTCTTGTTTCACAAGGCGGATTGTACTCGAGCTTTGTTACTCCTAAACCTGTAACGCCAGCACCTCCCTTGGCATCTCAGTCTGCGTTAACATCAGCCGCTCCACCGCCTCTGCTCGTTTCGCAATCTGCGCTCCTTGCTTCATCAAGTGCAATCAGCTACGGTGCTGCTCCTCCTAATCCTCTCGTTGCCCAAACAAGTCTGATTGCCACTCCAGCGCCGGCACGCAGCAGCGCACCTGTAGTCAGCGCCATACCTCCTGGGCCACTCGTGACCCAGTCTGCACTCGTAGGGTCGCAGCCTGCCGTTGTGGTCCCGTCAGTTGCGCCAATACCTGTTCCACAACCCCAAGGCTCATCGTAAGATATCTTCAGGCCATTTCAGGTTTCAGTCTATGCTAAGGTGCCTATAGGTCTCGAGCCCTCGTCGCGCCCGCACCTTCGGGCTCTGCAGCTGCGGGTGTACCTGGGGTGGTTACAACTACCAGGCAAGCGAGTGCGACATCGCAGAGTCCTGCTCAATATACCGGCGGTGCTGGGAAGCGTGACGTGTCAGTTGCTGGAGCGCCTTGGATCGCGGGATTGCTTGGCTTTGGATTGGTCTTCGTTTGATCCTGGACGTTGGCAATGTCTCCGATGAGCTTGAGAGAGAATCTTAAGTTTCCTGTCAAATACTATGAGATAAATAATTATTCACGATGTCAAGGACTTGGTGGGGCACATGGCTCAGATAGTGTAACATGTGTCACTGGACTATTGTCTTTACGGCAAGGTATAACCTCCATCGATAACAAGGTTCGCTCCGGCTTCACAATGTTAGCAAAGTTCATGCTCAACTGCTGAGAAAAGAAGACTTACTCATATAAGTACTCGCGTCACTTGCCAGGAATACATATGCTCCTTTCAACTCTGCTGGATCACACAGCCTGTTTGCCGGGATCATTCCAAACCACTTCTCCCTCCACTCTCTTGGATGCACATCCAGCATATCCGTCGCGATAAAGCCCGGACTGATACAGTTCACTCTGGCAAACTCGACCCACTCCACGCTCAGACAGCGCGCAAGCTGCACAACACCTGCTTTCGATGCATTGTATGCAGCTTGTTTTTGAGGCACGTTGACCAAAATAGCGGACACAGATGCGGTGAAGATGAGATTGCCGTGGCCTTGGGCTTTGAAGATGTTGCCTGCAGCTTGCGCAGTCCAGAAAGCGCCGTCAAGGTTGACGTTCATGATCTGCCGCCATTCTTCTTCGGTGTAGTCTTCAGCTGGGTGATGCGATGCAATCCCTGCATTTGCGACAACAACATCCAAGGACCCGAAATCTTTCGCAATCTGTTGCAGAGTGGCAGTGATTTCGTCTTTCTTCTCTACGGAGGCTTTGTACGCTTTGATTGTGACGCCTGTTTCGGAAGCGAGGTTTGCGGCAATTTCTTCTGCGTTTTTGGTGCTGCTGTACAGAACGGCGACATTGGCACCTGCTTCGGCCAGACCTTTGGCGGCGGCAAGCCCGATGCCGCGGACTCCGCCTGTCACAGCTACGTTCTTGCCCTTGAGTGAGAATTGTGATGAGACGTGAGTGTCTGTGTTTGTGGGCTTGTAGAGAGGCATGATGAACTGAAAAATGGAATTGAATGCGATAGACGTACTTGTGCATGCAAGAAAAGACGTCGGACAATGTCAAGATATGTAAAGCAGACAATCGTCGATCCCGTGTCTTCGAGACGAGCCCGGAGCAGGTATACCTGCCCTCCACATTTGCGTCATGAGATCGTGGCGATCGTTGGCGGAGTGTTCAGGAACAGCGGGTGTGTGATTTTAGCACGCAGTAGCGCTCGGGGGACCCACCCCGTAAGGTGGGAGGCTCCCCTACACAATGTTCCCCACACATCGGAAGCGGAACAAACACTTAGGAAGAGGCATTACAAGATGCAACTTTCGCAATTGAAAAAGTTCCCAAGTGACTTCGATACATACAAACCATAAACAATCAAGATGTCTTCAGTCACTTCCACCGAGAAGGTAAAGTGTTGAAGTTGTGTAGTTCGAGGCGAGGCTAACTTGCATGTTAGAACCCAGCCTTCGTCCTCCGTGCCGTCAAAGACGTCGCCTTTGAAGATCGCGAAGTCCCAAAACTTCGAGACGCACATGAAGTCCGCGTCCACGTAGCACAGACAGGCATATGTGGTAGCGATGTACATTACTGGCAACGTGGACGCATTGGCGACTTCATTCTCAAGAGCCCGATTATCCTGGGCCACGAGAGCTCTGGAACTGTTGTTGAAGTCGGTTCAAAAGTTAACAATCTCAGAGTTGGAGATCGCGTAGCAATCGAACCAGGCGTGCCATGCAGAAGATGCGATTACTGCCGTTCTGGATCGTATAATCTATGTAATGACACAATATTTGCTGCTACCCCACCCTGGGACGGGACTTTGGCAAAATATTACACCGTTGCGAGCGACTACTGCTACAAGATCCCGGACCATATGAACATGGAAGAAGCTGCCATGGTTGAGCCAGTTTCGGTCGCGGTACAGATTTGCAAGGTCGCAGACCTAAGGGCAAATCAGACTGTTGTGGTATTTGGCGCGGGTCCGATCGGTGTACTTTCGCAAGCGGTCGCTAAAGCATCTGGAGCTTCGAAGGTCATTGCTGTCGATATCTCGCAGGCGAGGCTTGACTTCGCAAGGTCGTATGCGGCAGATCACGTCTTCCTACCACCGCGAGCAGAAAAAGATGCAAATCCAGTCGAGCATTCTGAGAAGATCGCAGCGATGATCAAGGATCAGTTCAACCTCGGAGAAGGCGCGGACATTGTGCTAGAATGCACCGGAGCTGAACCGTGCATACAAGCTGGCATCAATGTGGCGAAAAAGGGTGGTACATATGTCCAAGCTGGGATGGGCAAGGAGGTGAGAACCATGATCTTCGATAAGCTTTGTCGACCGAAGGCTAACTGGCGGTATCTCAGAATGTCACATTTCCCATAACGACCGCATGCATCCGAGCCCTCACCATCAAAGGCTCCATCCGATACTCGACTGGATGCTATCCCAACGCAGTAGAGCTTGTGGCATCAGGAAAGGTCGACGTGAAGCGGCTGATTACCAATCGATTCAAGTTCGAGGAAGCGGAGAAGGCATTCGAACTGGTCAAAGCGGCGCAAGAAGGCGTTTTCAAGGTTATCATCGAGGGGGTGCGATAGTCAGAATACGAATTCCATGCAATTGATGTTCGCGCTTCTATGTCAAAATCAGAGTCATTCGGTGACCTCAACACATGAGCACAGCTTGAGGAATCGGAATTCGATGGACATTAGGTAGTGCTCGGTATCTTTATATTGACAACGGCAAGCTCTACTATGTCCCAAGGTTTGTTCCGCGAGATGTTGACTGTGGGTCCGTGCAGCGGGCAACGTGATCAGCTTGTAGCGATGGCATGCGTACAGCTGCAGCTAATGCCAGGGTCTGCTGGAAGTGTTCTTTACCCCGCAGCTGAGCTAGTAGCTGAATTCCGTAGCTAGGTAGCAAGTTGCCCCAACGAGGAAATCACCTCCATTCTTAAAATTTTGATCACTGGCATTAGTCCTGGAACCGATATCAGCCTTGATGCATCGACTAGGAACATAATGAGCGAGATCGCTTCCCCAATTCGCGGTGGAAAGAGAGCATCTGTCTTGCTGCTAGTTGTTTAGCTCGACTGGACTCTGCCAAGGACAACAGACATTCAATTTCAGTCTCTTTCATTCTGACATGATCGAGGAAATGAGTATGACAGATGAGGCTCCTTCACTTTGCGAGCGGTGCAGTTTTCTCAGCTTCGATGACCTAGCCATTGGGGCTGAAGAGACTGTCGATGCGGAAGGCTTCCCGCGTCTTTCCAACAAAAATGCTCGCATTGAACTGCGCCCACAGTTTTTCGAGGACCCAAAATATCGCTGTCTCGATGAGCTTGATTACATATTGGTCCGGCTTGCGTGGCATCTCGAAGATACACTTCCGCACATGCCCCACTTGTCGCGTTCGTCCAATCTTGGTTGCAAGTTCTGTCGCTCTGCTCCATGAAATGGAAATCGAGTTGGCCAAAGAAGCGAAGACCTACACAATACATGACGGTCCATTTACTATACGCGCATTTCTCTCGTTCGTCGAGAATGGCATTGAGGGGCTCTTGATCGAGGGAGAATTCAATCAACAGAAAAAGGCATAGGGGGAACTCGTTAGATATACTTCCCCATCGAGGCAGCTCCTCGTAGGTGTATTTTCCGAATAATTCGGTTCTGCGGCGACTAACACTGTGCAGGGCTGTGCGAGACGTGGCACGGGGCCGAACCTGCTCGTGAGAGTAACTATCTGGGTCCTATGAACGTTCGCGAGATATCTCGCCGGCTCGAAAGCTGCACTATGACTTGTCATCCATGGGAGCCATCGGGATTCGTGCCTTCGAGACTGATTGACGTCGGCGAAGATACCTCTGCGATCCCGCGCCTAATCTTATCCTCTGACCTTCGGCCGAGTCGGGACACGAAGTATGCTGCTTTCAGCTATTGCTGGGGCACAAAAGAGGATGCTAAGATCCAGTTCAAAACATCAAAGAGCTCGCTGATGGAAAAACAGCAGGGCCTGCCACTCCTTATGATTGACAGCCATCAGAGATGCGGTCACTTTGACAAGAGCAGTTGGTCTTAGATATGTCTGGATAGACGCACTCTGCATCATCCAAGATGACATATATGGTTGGCAGCATGAGTCAAGTCAAATGAACCTTGTTTATCGTCACGCATTTGTCACTTTCTGCGGTCTCAACTCGCGATCTTGCCACCAGAAACTTCTCGAAAGGGCTCCTACTCTGAAGGTGTTCTTCCAATCAAAAATAAGACAAGGGGTTAGTGGATATTACTTAATTCCGCCCGGCAAGAGGTTCATGGAAAGATCGGGAGAAGCTGGACGATATATGCATGTGGCAAAGTCGAGCATGGACCCTCCAGGAAGTGGAATTGTCCACCCGACTTCTACTGTTTGGACGCTTGAAGATGCATTGCAGAAATGGCGGGTCGGAATGGTCGGAAGGACAAGAACATACCTCGACGCCGTCTTATGG
>AJMS01009905.1:0-11423 GCA_000263175.2 Phaeosphaeriaceae sp. UM 1110
TTGGGAAAGTATTCTTCAAAATTCTACACACACATCCTGCAGCAATCCTGTTCGTTCGATTCTGACCACAGTCTCTGAAAGCAGCTGGAATCCCATCGCTCAGTCGACAAATTATACCGAAACACAGCATGCAATTCTTCGGAGCAATGCTCTTTGTCCTGGGTCTTTTGACTACGAGTAAGTTACATGGCCATAGAGGAACGTGTTAGATATGCTAATGATATCATCTGTAGTGGTCAATGCTATGCCCAACCCAGTGGTCGCATCCAACGACTTAACTTTGGCAGAGAGAGCGCCGCAGAACTGCATTCCAGAGGACTGCGATTGCAACCCTCACCAGCCAGCTTGTATGTGAGCACGGGCTATGTACGAGCTCAGGGCAATGCTATTTTGTACCGGTACTTGATATTACAGTCTTGAAGTGGTGGATCTTAGTAAAATAAACAAAAATGAGCAAAGTTTTGGCCGCCAGGCGAGGCCATTTGTGATCAACATTGTTGCATCAGATCTCTGCGTGCGGAAAACAGTACATTGCTCTATTGCTCAAGGATCATCGTAAAAGGCTGAAGGAGTCGCCCACAGCTAGGCCCATTGTCTTGTTCGCCGAATATGCTGCAGTCGTTCTGGCTATCGAGTTAGATATGATGTCGGAAGTCTACCTAGCTTGGAGCGGACACGCGCTTCGAAGGCGCCATGCTGATACGACATCTAAGGGCAATTCTAGGTTCAAGGAAGAAACATGATTCGCCAACTTCCAAAAGTATGTTTGGATGCCATCTGGAAGGAATGGAAATTGAGATCAAGCCAAAAAGAAGCACCCGGATCATCCGCTTAGCGCAACCTAATATGGTTAGGCGTAATCTTGTTCAACACTGGGGCGAGCCACCATGCGCGAGACATCATCAATTGAATTGTCTACCATCGAGTTTTCACCTTTGCCCATCCAGAGATTTTCTTGAAATTCTGACTCATCAAATCTCCGTCAAAAGCCCTCCGTGAAGGGTCTAGCAAAGGTTGACAGCTGTGCTTCTGCCTTGACCACGTGTTATCTGCCAAAATCACACCAAGACCTCCGAATTGAACGCATATAACGGGAAACAGAGACCAGTCACTTAGACTGAGCTCCTGCCTCTACAACAAACATATTCAAGCGTATCAAACAACGACAATCACACCCCAAGATCAAACGCGGGCAATTGAGGCAGTTTGAGTTAGCCTAGCCCGATCGAGCAGCGAGAGCACCTTGTTGACATCTGATATTGCTCGGCCAAGAAGCATCCTATTGCACAATGGTCAAGATGCGGGGCATCTCAGACCTAAGATTTTGTCTTCTGACCTTCGCCGTCTTCCCAAGTATTCTTGCATCAGAACAACAGCCATTCGAATACGGAGCCATGTCTGCACCTCACTACACCCTTCCGCCGCTACCGTACTCCTATGATGTGAGTACACCCCATATTACGTTGCTTCACAGGACTCATTCTGCACAGGCATTGGAACCACACATTTCAGCTCAGATCATGGAGTTGCACCACAGCAAACATCACCAAACATATATCACGAACCTGAACGCGGCACTGAAGTCGCAAGCTGAAGCTGTGCACACAAACGATATTACCTCGCAAGTTGCGCTGCAGCAGGGCATCAAGTTCAGCGCTGGTGGGCACATCAACCACTCTCTGTTCTGGCAGAACCTTGCGCCCGCCAGCTCACCCGAAGCAAAGAGCAGCGCCGCTCCAGAGCTCGTGAAACAAATCAAGGCTACATGGGGAGACGAAGACAAGTTCAAAGAGGCTTTCAATGCTGCACTGCTCGGTATTCAAGGCAGCGGCTGGGGCTGGCTTGTGAAGATCGAGACAGGCAAAGAGCAGCGCCTTGCCATTGTCACGACCAAAGATCAAGATCCCGTCGTTGGCAAGGGCGAAGTCCCAATCTTTGGCGTGGACATGTGGGAACACGCTTACTACCTCCAGTATCTGAATGGTAAGGCAGCATACGTGCAAAACATCTGGAACGTTATCAACTGGAAGACTTCGGAGGAGCGATACTTGGGAACACGCGCTGATGCGTTCAAAATTCTGAAGGCGTCTATCTAAATAGTCAAACCGATAGTCTACGGGTGATGATCTACCCCGCGAAGTTGGAGTACCTTGGTGTCGATGGTGGTGGTGCGCGTTTCACTAGTCTGACCAATCGGGTACTCTCCAGGAAACATGCTCAAAGACACTCATTAGCCCTCAACACCCAACTTGCGCATCGCGATTGTGAAACCCTCTCATCTCAGCTGAAAGAAAGTTTGAAGCATTGTTTGATCCAAGCTACTACACATAAGTTGTCTTTTCCCTTACATCTATTCTTCCTCATACCTATCACTTATCTTCAGACAACAACAACCTTCTCCAGCGCACTGTGCACCCCTCGGAACCAAAAAATTACTTTGGACCTATCATCGTACATCTTAACCATCACGTTCAATACTTCGCGTCTATTCATTACAAATGTGCCACGGACACTCCACACGAGTCAGTCAGGGCGGCTCGATAGCTGTTCTTCGACCAACACAGCATCTGAAACGCTCTCCAACTGAAGACGAAATGGTGTTATTATTCAGCAATCGCTGTGCATCTAGAGGGACCAGCGTTGAAATGGAAGGTTGGAACGACAATGAGCGGACCGACAGGCATTGGGTGGTCATACAGTAAATTTCCAATCATATTAACCTTAGAGCTAGATGCTAACGAATAGCAGCCGAGATGGCGATCTTTCGTCTTCACCACCACAATCACAACTCAACCCGTTGTACTCCTTTCCACTGCAACAAAGCATAGCGCCACAATTGCAATTAGATCAAAGACTAGATCTTGGGGTCAGCGATGTCGGCATTATCGGTAGGAGGGTTTCTGTAATGACGAGTTCAACATCCGGGCCATTGACGGTAGCAGAGGGCATCATTGGCTGGAATTGAGTACCAGCACCTTTCGATTTCTGCATTGCATAGTCATTGAGCGTTCCGCATAGCTTCCACTTTACCATAGCCACCTGTCATCAATTACTTTCTGTCTCCAGCTGCCATCCACACTGCGCTTGTGCGATTCAGGCTAGCCCGCAATCCGAATCCATCCCTCCTCATCACGCATGGTTCGACTCACGTACAAACACCACGCACCACGGAAGTTGTCAACGTCGGTATTTGAGAGATAAGTATCCGCAAGATCAGAGATACCGACGCTGCGGTTCATTGCTTCCGCGCATGCCGACATGGACGGCTTACCGCACGCCTGAACCCCCGCTCTTGGCTCGCATGGCTAGCGAGGACCGACGTCAATGATGCAGGAACGATAACAACTTCTATCCAGTACGCTGACAGCATCGCTTTCCCACCTTCCGCTTCCAATGATATCGCCAAGGATGCGGCATAGGTGATATCGTGAGTTTAGCATCCCATCATGCCGTCGGCGAGGTCGACTAGACCTGTTCAGCGCAACAAAGCGCTGGAGATCGACGCCTGTCTCGAAATCTGGAGATATGGAAATAGCATAAGAGCGCCATGAAGCCGTACCTTTAAGGTCCCTTTGCAGCCTCGTATACCTAACATAAACAAAATGCGCTTCTCGGCTTGCTCGCTCCTTGGCCTCGCGGCATTGGGCAGTGCGGCTCCTTCTGCCTCAGCACCAAAAGCGCGTCAAACTACGACAGCCAGTGAACGTCTTGGTCTGAAATGGCTGGGAGGAAACAGCAGTCTACCAAAGATTCTGTACGCCATGGATTGACTGATTCATTTGGGCCTCTGCTGACATACATAGCGTGCTGTATACCGGAGGCACAATCGCGGGTGGATCCATCTACGGAGCACTCGATGATACCCAATATGGCCAACTATCGATTACTGGAGAGCAGATCATTGCCAGAAACCCGTACTTGCTGAACAACACACAGCTGGCCGTCTCAAACTGGACGACACAGGGCATGGGCTCAACAGGAACGAATGATGCGCTCGTCATGAACATGACGCGATTTGCCCACGATGCATTGTGTTCGGAAGATAGTGACATTGATGGTGCTGTATACACCCACGGCACCAACTCGCTCGAGGAGACGGCCTTCCTCATGGACAGCTTGGTGAACTGCGGCAAGCCCATCGTTGGTTCTGGTGCTATGCGGCCCTGGACCCACCTTTCGTTCGATGGCGACGCCAACTTCTTCGACGCAGTCATGCTGGCTGCCAGCCCTGAATCTCGCAACAGAGGCCTCATGGTAGCTTTCAATGCTCGCATCATGCCCGGCTACTGGGTCACCAAGCTGCACAGTACGAATCCCAATGCGTTTGGTCCAACTGCGGGCGGTGATCTTGGTCTCTTCATCAACAGCTTGCCGGTGTTCTTCAACACACCATCTCAGCCACTGTACAAGTACTATTTCGACATCAACACAGTCTCAAACTACAAGACCTACCCCGAACTACCGAAAGTCGACATCTTATACGCCGCACGCGAGTTCGATGGCAAGCTTGCTCTAGACGCTCAAGCGAATGGCGCTGAGGGTATCGTGATTGCTGGAACGGGTAACGGTGGTGTTCCGAGTGGGGATGATGAGATTACAGAGGCGATGGAGAAGGGACTGCAAGTGGTTGTCGGTACACGAAGTCCATATGGCCCAAGCAGCCCAGCGAGGACGCCCACCTGGGCGAAGTCTGGCTTCGTACATGTCATCCAGGCGAGGATCATGCTTCAGCTGGCGATTGCGAGCGGTATGAACATGAATCAGACGATTGATGTGTTTGAAGGTGGCTTCAGGAAGGCAATCGGGCAGCCATGGAGCCCAGGGAGTTAGTCAAATAATCCTGGATCAATAAATGATGCCCTTGATCTTCGCCGTGGTTCCAGCTAAACGCATGCGCTATGTGTAGGTCCCAATTGCTCGACGGCACTCTTCGCGTGCCACAACGTCACAATGGACACAGACTGGTTTCGGAATGATCATCACTTAAGCTGGTGCGGTGTAAACTAAACGGTAAGTATCATCGTTCTTCTTTGACACGAGTCCACCTGGAATTGTCCCGCTACCAGCCGCTTCGACACCAGTTCCTTGGGTATAATCACAAATATCCGCATCTTTCGGAGTCGATCTTACATGCCCATAGCATCCCGCATCCCGCAATTTAACCGCCGTTGAATCCTGTCCTGTTCATCAAACATTCCACGACCAAGCATCAGTCACCTGTCAGTGCTCGCAATGTTCACGATTGCGCCAAACGCTCAGATCACCCCCAACCTCAATCACGCCAGTCATTCCCCGCACAGATTCACAATCGATGGTATCGCTCATTCGCCCACGGAGAAAGAGCAGTGTTTGTTCATAGTTCGCACGTGGCCATTCCCCGCGATCGCCAATATGCTATCGCGCAAGAAGCAGAGTGAGAGCGGTACACCGTCGCTGTCAGCATATATAAGACCCATCGAAAGGCCTGGTGTCGTGTTCACCATCACTCTCATCCGTCCCCCACGCTCATTTAGCGGCTGCCTCCTACGATATCACATTCGCTCATCAGTGACACATACTCCTTCGACTCCAAGGTCTGGCCACTCACTACGCTTTCGAGTCCACCATGAACTTCCTCAAGCTCCTCCTTGCGCTCTGCCTCGCGCTCCTCACCAGCGCGGGCCCTATCACCAACAACACTGCAGAGTCCCCGCCCATGAACGCGGAGCTCGGCCGCCGTCGCGGCATCGCCTACAACAACCCCAACTTCGTGAAGTACTTCTACGTCAAGAACTCGCAGGTCGGTTGGGAGTACAACTGGTACAGGCTCGGCCCGGGTCTCAACGCGCCGAACTGGGAGTACGTTCCCATGCTCTGGGGTACACTTCCAGACATGACGGCGGGATGGAATGAAGGGTGGAAGCACGCGGCGGACGAAAACCCCGATTCACCTACGCATCTGCTGGGATTCAACGAGCCGGACAATTGCGAGTGAGTACTCTTCAACCCCATGCGATTAGTTGCGCGAACTCTACCTTCGATGCCCCTCCCCATTTACAGTCCATCTATCACGCAAGCATCATCTCGCACCTCCACTAACCCGTCCTACAGACACGGCGCAGGCGGCTCCTGCATCTCCGTCGCCTCCGCCGTCGCCGCCTGGACCGAATTCATGGAACCCGCCAAGAAAGCCAAAGATAAAATGTATCTCGGCTCTCCCGCGGTGACCAACTCGGGCGCGCCCAACATGGGCCTCGCATGGCTGCGCTCCTTCATGTCCGCGTGCACCGGCTGCTCCATCGACTTCATTTGCGTCCACTGGTACGACTCGGCCACCAACGCCGCGTACTTCAAAAACTACATCGAGGACGTGCGCAAGGTGGCGCAGGGCCGGCCGATTTGGATCACGGAGTTTGCGCCCAGTGGAGACGAGGCGCAGATTAAGGAGTTTTTGAATGAGGTTATTCCGTGGATGGATGGGAGTAAGGATATTCATCGGTATGCGTATTTCATGGCAAAGGTGAGTTATTCCATGAAAGGGCGAGGAGGGATAATTGGAGGTGCTGACGATGTACAGGAGGGCTTGCTGGTGAATAAGGAGGGGACGGGGTTGAGCGAGATTGGGAAGCACTATATTTACTGGAGGACGACGACTGGCGGAGGAGGCCCGGGGTACACGACGGATCCGGAGTAGAGACGGTCCCAGCGCGTTGAAGGGGAGAAGTGGAGGATGAGAGGCATGATGTGCTGCAATCTACCGGCATTGGTCTCTTTGCAGATGTAATGTACATGTACGAAGACAGGGCTAGGTGGGCTATACCTGTTGGCGTTGAGGGCGTCTACGGAATCTTGTCAGATCTATGACAACTAATGAATGAAAAGGTACTCACAACACGGTGCTTCTCGATTTCATCGGCGCATATCACAGCAAAACCGCGCTCTCCCTGATTGCCATATAATTTGTACATTTCTTACATATTCTACACTCCCCTTCATCGCAAATCTTACATCTTGCCGCCCGTCAACTCCTCCGCGACCTGCCTCACCCGCTCCTTTGCCAACCCTACTCCCTCCCCACCCTTCAACTTCTGCAACCTATCCTCCACGCCCTCGGGCATCGGTCCAGCCCAGGGACTCAGTCCCTCCTTGCCCTCGCTCCTCAACCCCACACTCCCATCAACTCCCCACCCAATCGGCGCCTCCTCGGTCCCAAATACCTTCTCAATCGCCTCGTCGAGCTGACTCTCCTCGACCATGAATTCTCGCGCGTTGACGTAGAGGTCGTGCAGGCGGGATGAGCGCACGGCATCTTGCCGGGCCATGCGTGCGGCGTAGCGGGCACGGCGTTGCGGCAATCTGGCGGATTTGGAGGAGGGAGGGAGCGTGGAGGAGAGGTAGTCTCTTATGCCCTTTTGGACGGAGTTTGCGGTCAACAAGTCGGTTTCGAGCGGGGGAGCGAACGCGCGTGCGCGCTTGTCGGCGTACGAGGCGGCGAGTTTGCGTTCGAAAGCCTGGTCGGTGGCGAGTTTGCGGTCGTGGAGCTCGGTGACACCTGTTCGGAGATTGGAGCGGCGTCTTTCAGCTAGCCTTTGCTTGTACAATTGGTAATCGGCATCTTTGGAGTAGGGACCTGGTTGTTTGGTCTTCTTGGGGGTGGAGGTGGAGGCGTCGAGGAATTCGTCGCTGTGCTTTGGGGCGTCGTTGCGAGTTTTGAAGATATCGCGGGGAATTGGGAGATGGCCCTTTACGATGGGGTTTTGGGGGTATGTTGGTTGTAAGGGCTTGGGGACGTCGATGTAGTTTGGTGATTGAGGGCCGAGGGCGAGGGTGGTGGGTGTGCTTGAGAATGTGCGGAGACACAGCGTGCTGGTGTCTGATGAGCCATTGAGACTGCAATTGACTCCACGTGATGACCACGGAAAGCGGACGGGTATTCGTGGCGGCATGGCGGCGATGTGTGTATGTACTCGATGTTGCACTTTGCGGAGTTCGGTGGTGTCTGCACGAATATTTCTGCCAAGACGCTAGTGGCCGCTGCTCGAGAAAAAGTTCGGCCCATCTGTCGCATCCACTCTCTGCACTTCCTCACCTTTCAAACCCACATTCCGGAAGCACGCCGCCATGGGTACGCAAAAAAAGGAAAAGAACAGGAAGGAGCGCCAGGGCAAGACGGGCGATGGCATGGGCAATGTCAAAGTCAAGGGCGAGAACTTTTACCGGTACGAAATTTCGGCGCATGCTGAAGATTGTCGCAAGGGCTAATATATGTTTAGATCTGCGAAGAAAGTCAAGGTTCTCAAGCGCCTTACTGATGGCAAGGCCCAGCGCAATGCGAAGGGAGACGTCACCAAAGCTGCGTCCTATCAGTCTCGTGAAGCGCCTGTCGCCCGTGTCGAGCCTAACAGGAAGTGGTTCAACAACACCCGTGTCATCTCGCAAGATGCCCTCGAGTCGTTCCGTTCCGCGGTGCAGGCGCAGTCCTCCGACCCAACGACGTACCTCATGAAGCGCAACAAGCTGCCCATGAGCTTGATCGAGGAGAAGGGTAACATAAACGGCCTCAAGGAACACGCAGCCAAGATCGCCGTCGAGTCGCAGCCGTTCAAGGACACTTTTGGACCCAAGGCGCAGCGTAAGAGGCCAAAGCTTGATTTCAGCACCATTGAAGATCTTGCTGGCCGGACAGGCACCATGCACGACACATACCTCGACCGTCTCGAGCAGGCCAAGCTTCTGTCCGGCACATCTGGCGATGCAGAGAATGAGAACAACCCCGACGGCGACTTTGCGCAAGCAAGGGAGTTCATCTTCATGAAGGGTACCAGCAAGCGTATCTGGAACGAGCTGTACAAAGTCATCGACTCTTCCGATGTCATCTTGCACGTTCTCGATGCGCGAGATCCCGATGGCACGAGGTGTCGCAGTGTCGAGAAGTACATCCGGACCGAGGCGCCTCACAAACATCTTGTTTTTGTACTGAACAAGGTCGATCTTGTTCCATCAAAGGTTGCTGTAAGTCACATCCTCCCTCCCTTCACGTCATTTGCCCCCTCCCCTTCATCGCGTGACCCCTCCTTAAGTCAAGGGCCATCTCCTTCATTCATGAATTGGTTCTGTTACAAGTTGGGAAGATTGACAGCGACTCGCTCGCCTGCGGTCGTTTTGGCCAAGGGTAGATCGGCTTCCGTTTTGGTTGCTGGTCGCTAGAGTTGCAGAGTGATTAGTTTGAGTTGAGGGCCGTCTCTGCGATTTGTGCAGATAGGTGGCGGCTCTCTTAGTAACGTTTCACACATTCCTTCGTCTTGAGCATGCATTTTGTTTTGTTGTTGCAGACCGAGGCTCACATTATTAATAGGCTGCGTGGGTACGACATTTGAGCAAAGAGTTTCCAACATTGGGTAAGTTCGACCACGTTTTATCAGCAGAATTCGGTCTAACAATGTACAGCATTCCACGCCTCAATCAACAACAGCTTCGGTAAAGGTTCTCTCATCGCACTTCTCCGCCAGTTCTCCTCCCTGCACAGCGATCGCAAACAGATCTCCGTCGGCATGGTCGGCTATCCCAACACGGGCAAGTCATCGATCATCAACACCCTGCGGAAGAAGAAGGTTTGCGTTGTTGCGCCCATTGCTGGCGAGACCAAGGTCTGGCAATACATTACTCTCATGAAGCGCATCTACATGATCGATTGTCCGGGTATCGTGCCACCGAATCAGGATGACACAGATGAGGATCTGCTGTTGCGAGGTAGTGTACGTGTGGAGAATGTCGAGTACCCGGCGCAGTATATTGAGGCAGTGCTCAAGCGAGTGCAACCACGACATCTACAACGGACGTACGATATCAAAGACTACGATGATGGCGTCATGTTTCTAGAGCAGCTGTGTCGCAAGAGCGGCAGACTGCTCAAGGGAGGTGAGGCCGACATTGATGGTGCTGCGAAGATGGTTCTCAACGACTGGATTCGCGGAAAGATACCTTGGTTCACACCGCCGCCATACAATGAGGGCGAGGAGAGTGCGCCTGTCAAGGAAGGTCGCGAGGGTCGCTTGGGCGAGATGAGCAAGAAGAGGAAGCGAGATGGTGAGAGCGTAGCTACTGGCAGTGTCGCTGCTACATCGGACGCGACCGGCGCGCCTCAAGATGACGCCGAGTCAGACTCCGACGAGTTTAGTGGCTTCAGCGAAGACGACGGCCTTCGACTAGACGGGGACGACGATGAGGAGGGTGGTGCACCCGTCGACCCAGATGCGAGTGAAGCTGATGAGGAAGTCGAAGAAGAGGAAGTTGCTGCGATAGCAGAGATTTTAGCGAAAGCGAAGAAGCGGCAACGGACAGGGTAGGCTTTGGTGGCATAGATTTATGACGAGAATGATACCCCATTTTATGATTGCACAAGACACGATGTTCTACAATGTCCGCAAAGTGTTCTGCATACGGAGGAAGCTTGGCTCGCTGACCGCCAAGCTCATGCGGCGTAGAGACTGAAGGCAGCCTGGAACGAGGTCTGTGCATCTCAATATTTACCGACCGCCGTTGGAGAACTATTTCTAACTCCAAACATCTACACGAAATCAAGTCTCGCCCTCCCTCCCGAAATTACTACCAACACTATGGAAAACCTCCCCGACGAGCTCAACTGCATGATCGCCTCATACTTCGACTCCGCAACCGACTCTGCAAACTACCGTCTAGTCAACAAATACTTTGCCCGCATCGGAGCCCAAGAGCACTTCCACTACTTCCAGCTCGGCAATGGCACTCCAGAATCCGCCCTCTCACGGATGCAGAATCTCGTTGCGTCGCCGCATCTTGCCAAGCACGTCAAGGGCCTAGATTATGCCGAGGAAAACGAACACGATGACAAAATATATCGTTCCAACAAGATGAATTGCCTCTCGCTCGCGCATGTGGCGAAGGGTCTTTCTGAAGCCGGAGCAAAGCTCGAAGTCGTACAAGCGCAGCGTCTCAGACTTGGATTCTTTTCCAACTCCAACAACGGTCTCACAGACCTCAATACCTTCTCGCACGCATGCCGCCACCTCAAAGACGTGCTTTTCTCTTTTGACAAGGTTCGGCGCGCGAACGTGACGCCCCGGCATCTGGCGGACATTGAGAGGAACATTTACAACTTCTTAGAGAAACTGGATAATTTGGAGATCTTGTCAATCAGTTTTGAAGAGGATGACTTCAGGGGATGGATGCCGGGTCATCATCTCCGTAATATTGTACCTATCAATCGAACGTGGCGGAGGTTGAGGACCTTGGAATTAAGACAGTTTTGGGTGGATGAGCGAGACCTTATTACGATATTGCGGAATCATGAGGGGACCGGGAAAATGGCCTGCGTGCATTGGGCGGGTATGAGTTTTAGGGCGGCAGTAGAGAGTGAAGAAAGAGGAGGGAAGAAAGGAGAGAGGTGGAGGACGGTATTTGAGCAG
>AJMS01009904.1:0-11413 GCA_000263175.2 Phaeosphaeriaceae sp. UM 1110
CTCCGCCATCACCTGATATCTGATCTTGCAACACAATGCACACCACATTTCCCCACAAAAACCTCCTCTCACCGATCTACTTCTGTGAGTTGTTGCTAACATATGGTGTACAGAACAAGCCGCCGAGGCCGTAAAGCAAGCCACCCCCGATACTACCGGCGAGGCAAAGGGCCAAGCGAACGAGATGGCCGGCCAGGCAAAGGGCAAGGCGAACGAGCTCGCAGGCGAGGCCAAGGGCAAGGCTGCGGAGCTTAAGGGCGAGGCGCAGAAGAAGATGTAGAGTCGCTTTGATGCGTGGAGAGAGAAGATGTTGGCGGATGTGCACTCCGTCTGAAAACGAAGAGAGGATGACGAGCGCTTGTCTTTATTAGCATGAACGAAATGACACCCACCCATTAAGATAAAGGGTCAAGGATGAATGAATGCAAATATGAATTCAAAGTTGACGGGTTTTGGTGATGGTTGACGTGGACAATTGCCATTGATGATGGTTGCACACGATACGGTGCCTATACAAGCGCCGTTGCATAATGTGAAGAGTATGTCACTACGTGCTATGATACCTAAATAAATTGTCAAACATGCAAAATTATGGACATTGATTCCATGATGAATATATATCTAGGTATCGCAACGGTCGCATCGCGATTGCAGCGTAGCTCATGCGTGCGCACGCTAGTGCACCAAGAGGGCTCCTTCTTCTGGCCGCCCATGTCTAACAACCTTGATCTGGCAATGCTGTGCGCCGTGCCCCTATGATCCCACGAGTCTCAATCGTCTATCCAAATTAATAGCGTGGAAGATGCGTCTTCATTTGAACCGCATGTCAGACCCTCAGAGAGGTCGCAACCCGCCTGCCCTCTTCTCGAGCTGCTCCAGACACACCGCAGCAGTGACATACTTCCAGCTCTGGAGCGATTCCGAATCTTCCCAGCCCTCCGTCCTCATCGCGACCTTGAAGCAAGCCACAGAGCGTGCGAGCGCTTCAAGCGCATCGAACCAATCTGTCTCCTCGTCGCCGTGCACAATACGGCGGATCGTTCGCTCAACCTCGAAGTTGTATCGCTTCTGGACCCCGTAATTTGCTTCCTTGACGTAGTTGTTCGGCGCGGAGGCTTGGATACCGAGAATATTGCCGCTGAACACTTCGAGTTCTGTAAGGGGTTTGTCGCGGTGAAGTTTGAGGCTGTGCATCATGTCGAGCATGGTAGTCTCGTACCTGTGAACATGTGAGTTGTTGTATGAATCGAAGATAAGGGTTACACGTACGTGTTGCGAAGCCCTTCCGCGAGTTCGGTGTGACGGGCCCATGCCACGTTCTGTGTTTCGCGATCGATGAACTTGTCGAGCATCTCCATAAGTGTCTTCTCTCCATATTTCTGTCCCTTCTTGGCAAAGTCACTCTGAATGCGAGTGAAGAATGATTTCTCATTGATGTTCCGGTAGAGGTGTCCCAGTGTCTTGTCACTCGGATAGTAAAAGTGTCTTGAACTTCGTCAGTACAGACCATGTTAAAAAGAGAAGGGAACTGACCGGGCTACGGGCGAGTCGATAAAGCCAAGGGCATCAGGCTCTTTGAGGTCACTGATCTCGGGTTCTCTCAGCTCTGTAGCTCCGGGATCGTTTACGACAAGGCTGTGGCCTGGACTCGTCCAATCTGGCCGGACACGATCTTCACCCCAAGGTATCTGCAGTCGTTAGCTGGAAATACTTCCACGTTATGGTGGCACCAGTTTTCTGGCACGTCTTGTATTGATAGATGTGTAAGGATTCAGAGCAAACATGCCTCTTGATTATGCACCTAGAAAGTGATGTTAGTTACAGTTTCGATAAGGATCATTCTCGAGATAGCTCACCGGTACACCAGATTTCGGGAAGTCCACAGCAATCGCATAAAGCCGTGCAAGTTCTTTGCATTCCGGGTCATGGGTTCCCATAGGAGACTTGTCGGCACGAATTTTGTGCTTGTTGACGATCTTGCCAAGGTTGTCATTCTTCACATTGTCGATGACGAAATCACCCATGTCTCTGGTCTCTACCGGACGACCCAAGTCTTGGGGAACGACGGGAGTGTAATCTGCCGTGGCTTCTCTTGTTGGAGGAATGAGGCAACGATCGTAAAAAATGTGGAATCGATCGCCGTCCAAGTCACCACCACTGAGTTGTGAAGGTAAGTCGCGCGATCCATGCTGCGAGAACACGATGAGATTGGACAGCTTTCGTAGTTTGGAGCTCTCGGGAACATCGACGGCCTTGACGATCTGCATATCTCCAGGGTGTGATGCAGGTGCCCGAGTCACCACAATTTCGTCGCGTATAAGGGTTTTTCTTTCCTCACGACCATCAGGCGTCCGAATCTTGGTGGCAATGTATACCTCTCCTTCCTTGAGGAAACCGGTTTCGTCCATGATGCCGAAGAGTAGCATCCCGTTTTCGACATGTATACGCGCTTTGTACTTCATTGTCCTCAAGTTGGACATTATGCATGCTGTGATAACATTGGTCAGGAACCTATCGGCTTGGTATGCTAAGCCGACGTAATGCAAGCGACGGAGCAGCCATGGAATCATTGTTGAAATCCCAGAATGATAATCTTCTGCGAACGCGATGGATTAGTCTATGCTCTGCAAAGTCCCAAGTGGAGTCAAGATCAAAAACCTCGACTTACCCAGATAGCTGGCGGCATTTAAAGGATGCCGAGGAACCTGTAGAAGGGCATTGAGCTCCTCGTTCTGGATCTCCAGGAATTTTTCACGCGAGACACCACGGTCTTCGAAGAGCTTGATGTACTGATGGCTGGTGAACGCCGGCAAAGGCTTGTCATTCATACCGCAGATCTCCAGATCTCTCCAGTGGCTTGGGGCCTCGAATTTGCAGCTGCTCTTGCGAATAATGATTTGTAGCCCAGGAAGGTCAGTGTCTAGTGAGAGAACACCTTTGGCACCTCCTAAGCGGTACTGGAACACAGTAGGCCGGAGCTGCTGCTGGTTGCTTGGAAGCCATCCCCATATCATTTTGCAGATCTCTAGAGATATAGTACCGCACCCGTCTGAGAAGTTGTGACCATTTCGTATTACGTCGTCCTGATTCATGATTACTGTGGCCGTGGCAGGAATAGGTACCGCGATGATCGTATCCGAGAACGCCTGACCAATTCTGGCCGCACACTTCGCGGCGCATCGAAATTCAGAGAAATTTCCGAGGTCTGCAATCACATCTCTCGCATGAAGCCAGACTCCCTCGTGCTTGAAAGGCGCCATGAACCAGGTCTGATGGCTTTTGAGCGACGAGTTGGGGACTCCCAGAAACTCGAAATGTCGGCCTGCGATGTGGACGCCGTCCAGTAGAATTTTCCAAAATCGTTCGTAGACTTCCGCTTGGCAGGTTCTCTGGTCATTGTACACTAGAAGGCCGTTTTCGTCTCTCAACGCAACACGCAGGAAGCAGTCCGAATGCTGATGGTACTTCCTCAACAGGCGATTCTCAATCGTATTGTCGGGACCTTCAAGAACAAGTCCGGTGGGTGTGACGGTCGCTTTGTAGGTCAACATCAGATGATGGTGCTGGTGAGGTTTGTTGAAGGGACTGTAGAAATCTGCAGAAGTCTGCATAGCCAATGCACTGCAGAACTTTATCATGAGGGCCACAAGCTTCAATTGGTCAAAATCGACACGTGGACCGAGTGTAGGGGTAGTCTTTCCAACATGCTTGATCGCAAGCGACAGCTGTTCATCGCTGTACAGGACTACGAAATTGCTTACGTGCTGGAGCAATTTCGCAGCCCATGCTGGTGAAAGAGTGCCAGTCACTACCAGCGATGTGAGCTGGAATTTTGTGGCGAACTGCAGCTGTGAACCGGCAAGTTTGTGTTCGAACTTCATGTACTCTGTCTCGATGGACACTTTGGGTGTAGACCGCATCAAGGTCTCTCCGAAACGGAGGCCGGGTACAGCAAACATTTCGATGAGGGCGAAGGCATTTGACGCCTGCGCGCTCGGAATCGTGATCCTGTAGGCTTTACATAAGCCCACGTTCCGATGGTGCCCTCGATGCAGGCTGATTATCCGCTTCAATTTCGGTCCTGACTTGTCGCCTGGTTGTTGAGAGAATCCGCTGAGCGTCTCTTCAGGCTGATGTCCGGTGTAACGATGCAGGCCATCAATATCTAATATTTGGTAGATGTTTGGGGGGTGCTTCAGAGTGAAGGTGACGGAGCCTTCTGTGCCGACAGTTGGAAAACTTGCAATAGTGTGCTCGATCAGTGAAAACGGGATGTTGATTCGACCATGCCAATTCCATTCGCCAGCGCCTGTGCTCTTCAAATACACAATCAACGCCCTCTTACCGAAGATAAGTGTACCTTGACGCATATCACTGTACCTCCGGTTGAAGATCAACCTGCCACAGTCATCGAAATTCCAATAACCAGTCGCAAGGCTGTGGAACTCGGACCTCGTCTGCGTGAAAACTGGTGTTCGGGCAGCAACTGGCTGTTGCGATCGCCTCAACCTCAACTCTGCATCCTCTTCAACGAGAGCAGCGCGCTTGAACGAGGATGATATTTTCTGCGAAGTGCTTCTGCTGCAGTGGAGTAGCTTGGAGTGAAACTCCAGTCTTCCATGCCGAGCAAGGAATTCCCCGCCGTTCTTTGCTTTGGCGACTGTGAGGAATGCCCAATCGCGACCAATTTGCTTAACGACCTCAAAAGCATGTATGTCGAATGGGAGTAACTTGTCTTTCAGAAAGTAATGTAACTCGACGTCGTTTGCATATCTCGGTACCTCAGTGTCAAGATCAGCGCTTATATTCCAAAAATATAGTCATTGCGCTGGTATACACTTACATTCCTGATGTATACGTCCATCTTTAGGGAGCAAGAGCCTCTTCGTAAGCGTACACCCAGCCAGCAAGCTGAGCAGGTCCGCCGAAGAAAGAGTACAAGTAAGAGTGAGAGAGTGGCAGCTGGCGGCGAGCTCTTGAATCGCTGCCGGATTATAGATCGACAAAAGAGGCAAACGCAGCAAGCGCTAGTGTTGTGCGTTTGCGCGCACTCGGTGGAGATCAAGAGACCCCTTCACCTTGACTTGAAGCCTTGGTGACATCGTGCCGGCATTCCTACTCTGCACGTATGGAATAGAAGAGTGGAGAGCAGCTGATACTGTCACCTCAGTGAATGTCGAATTGCATAGATTTGCGCATAACGAGATATGCATCGCATCATCTGGTCGTCTCTTCCGAGGGACGGCACGGCACCATAACTTTTGCCGTATTTACTTCATCAGAGGATGTTGGACTTTGACATGTGCTCTGTCAATCTTGCGTCTAGATAGCATAATTCGCTATTGAGGTTGACACCGTAGCTGGCTGCCAGTCATGAATTGTGCGCACGTGCGTTGTATTTGCGAGAATCTGTTGCCTGGGAATCACATCTGTCTCTGTGGAAGGTCAGTCAGGAAAACCTTGAAGCATCGCTTGGACATGCTTCAACATGGTTGGGCACCGCGAGTACGTTCTGACGTTGCAGGTAATGTAATCGTTCCGTCATATTGTACATGTAGAGTACATGCTTACAGTTTTTGGACTATTTGCTCTCCTCCTCCTTGTCTGGAGCCTGCCTCTTCTCCATGATCTTGTCCACGATCCCAAACTCCACTGCCTCTTCCGCATCCATGTAGTAATCCCGCTCCATGTACTTCTCGATCTCGTCCAAGGTCCTCTTCTTCGTGAGATGTGTCTGGTAGATCTTGTTCAGCTTATCTCGTATCCGTAGAATCTCCTTGGCATGATCCGCAATGTCGCTCGCCTTGCCTCGATATCCTCCACTGGGTTGGTGTATCATGACTCTTGCATGTGGCAGAATGTATCTGTGACCAGGCTCTCCTCCAGCGAGAAGCAGCGACCCCATGGACGCGGCCATGCCCATACATGTTGTGCTAACAGGACTTCGGATGTAGTTCATGGTGTCGTAGATGGCGAGACCAGCGCTCACGCTTCCGCCGGGCGAGTTGATGTACATGGAGATAGGCTTCTCGGGGTTCTCGGCTTCGAGGTATAGCAATTGCGCAATGATGGTGGCGGACATGGTGTCCTCGACTTCGCCGTTCAAGGTGATGATCCGTTCTTGCAAGAGTCGCGAAAAGATGTCAGAGGTTTTGTAGCCTCCACCCTGTATAGTCAGCATGAGTGTCGCAGAATAATTGTAGATTTTAAATATACCATCGACTCCGTCACATATGGAATAGGCGTGAACGCTTGTGGTGATTGCCGTTGTGGCTGGTCATGTCGACAAGGTGCACCAAAACCAAATTGACCTGATATTGAACGACTCCCATTCTTGATCAAGTTCTGGATTGTGGAAGGTCTTGCGCCTCTTCGTAACATCGTCGCCATGGTGTGTGTGCAGAATGGCGGGGACGACGCGCTGCTCGACGATCATGTCGCGGTCGCCAAGACGGAAGTCCGATGCACCTCGAAATATTTCCCTGTCATGTCGCTCACGACTTCACCTCATTCTTTTCCCTTGATGCTTGCCAAATGCTCTCTTTCCCTTTCTTCCCAAACAAGTCGACTTAGTCGCATATTACAGCGCACATGTCCCGCATACTTATCTACCCTCCCATTGCAGAGTGACGGCCTCGGTCCCACGCGCAAAGATGCCCACCAGACAATTCGCGTCCGCAAGGACTCAAAAGAGAGGGATCTGCCGCTCCCACCGATACTCGATTCTATGGCGTTAGAGAGGAGGCACAAATGGGAGAATCCAAAGGCTCAGCCTGTAGCCGCGAACTTCACGGACTTCCAGAAGAAACTACAGGCAAATCCTTATGGTAACAACCGCTGCAATTCATTACGAAGCCTCGCTAATTTCCCCAGCTCATGCATTAGCCTCTCCTGTACGATCGTGTCGTATGAGTCTGATCACGCTCCCAACTGCATTCTTCACGACTTTACACGCTCGCCCACATCCAGAGACTGAGGAACCATGGCTTCTGCCGGTGTCGCTCACCACAGACAGGAAAAGCTACCTCGGGCCACCTTACTCGTTCCTCGGGCGACGAACTGTTGCCCAACATCTAGGAAAAAAGGGATTGTGGAAAGGGCAAATTTACATGCGCATGGTCCTGAAATATGGTAACAGCAACATGAAGAAGGCCGTCTGGAGAGAAGACCTACCAGACCTCGTTACGAACATGATGCGAAAGCAATTGTTGAAGAAGTTGAGCTGGAGCTTCGGCTTCCGAGGCCGCTTGACACCTGTCGCAAGTCCACGGTCAGAGGATCTGGAAGGTGTGGAAGACGTCTCATGTGTCTTGATTTTCCGCTCTCTTCGCGCAGTCGCCCGTGACGTTCATGATCGCTGCAACGATATTGTCGCCGATATGGACAAGTGGTCGAAATACATCGCCAAGAGCTACGAAGACAAGCTGGATCCCCATGCCTCACCGGAAGTAACTCATAAATCGCCGAGCTGGTACTTCGAGCCACTTGTCCCGCGTCTGCAACCCAGGCTTCAATACCCGGAAATCGAGTTTCACACTGCCATCTGGAGAGGGCGTAAAGTTGCGCTGTACAGCCTTACAGACCTTCTCGGAGCAGAAGAAGCGCAAAAACTGGTCCTTCAGAGTGGATATGCATCGGCAAGGTGCGTGGTCATGAGGGATACCAGACACAACATGCCAGTACAAATGCTTTTAATGCGCCTACAAGCCTACATTGCGCCATCTGGACCATGAAATTCCATATGGGAAGACTGTACACAACTCATCTCCTCGCTTCCCAGTCCGCCTTTGTCAGGCCAAAGATGTTGACGTCCCAGACTACCCCATGCTTCTCGGCGTGTCCCTTCATGATGCCTTCGCGAGCGTAGCCGCATTTCTCAAAGCATCGCATACTCCCGACGTTACCAGACCAGATAGTAGCAAACAACCGTCTCAGTCTTTGCCCGTCCTTGCCTTCAAAAGATTCGAAAGCCCAATCAGTAATGGCCTTCGTAGCTTCCGTTACATAGCCTTTGCCCCAAAACTTCTGGCCCACCCAAAACCCAACTTCACCTGTATGGCTATACGTATCCGAACCGAGCTTGAGGCCAATGGATCCAATCGCGGTATCGGGTGACGAGGCTTCGCAGATTGCGAAGTGGCTAGGATGGGGTGATCCAATATTCATGCCAATCCAGGTTTCGCCAGCCTCGACAGTGTAGGGATGTGGGAAGCTCAGATGCATGTACTTTGCGACGAGTGGATCGTTGCCATGGAGCGACATGGACTGAGCATCATGTGGATGGTATTCCCGGATAATCAGGCGGGCTGTCGTGAGGATGGGTTTGGGAATAGGAGTGTCTCTGAATGCATCCAATGGATCCGTTTTCGATTCTGGAGCCGCTGCTGTCGATTGCTTTGACATGATGCTTTTCCTTCACGTGCTTGGCAATAATGCTTAAACTTCGCGAATGTGTTGGCGGGAGCTTGTGTAGAGAATGGGCCGCTGCCAATTATGTATTCTCAAGATGTAAGATTGAGTCATGCAGTTGAGTCGAAACGATGTTGCGACGCTGCGCCCTTTTTAGATCATATACACCTTCCTTTCTGAGCACATTTCATGTGTAAGGTCATCTGATGGAAACTTGCTGGCCTGATGCTTACCATCTGCGCAAGGAGGTGCATATGTCGAGCAGCGGAGGCTGTTTCAACCTGATTCGCCGGACACAGTAGCCAGCCAGACGAGATTCTATCCCGAAATCTTGAAGGACATGGCAATATTCTCCTCCAAAACTCATCGCTATTGCCATTCCAGCCGCTAATTATGACCTTTGCTTATCGCAGAACTTGTGACGTTCGTCCGGGCATGGCGGGGTGACGTCGGTCGGAGAAGGTCCAAGCGCGACACGCTAAGTCGCGCGTCGCGTGCATCCAATGTGTGGTAGAACATTTTGGACCCCTCCAAAGTACAGACCATAAACAACACAGCAATGGCTCTGTTGCCGGCAAAGTAAGTCCTCTTTGATAATGGAAGCTCTGCGACTAAAATGCTGCAGAAAGGTCGTCAGGACCTATGCCCGGCAGAAGCGCGTTCTCTACAATGAAGAGCCACCTACCAAGCGAAGACGCGTCGAATATGCAGTACAATCGAGCGAAACAGAAGAGACGATATCGGCCGTCCTGAAAGCAGCAGATGCAGTGCCAGAGCCTACGAAAGAGAATCCAGACCCTCCCACATCAAGCCCGAAGTCCTCTCCCGCGATATGGTCCGACGAGGCGCCACGGTCTAGTCCACCATCCTCACCCGTACCCTCGAGCTCCCCTCCGCCGCTGCAGAAGCGTCGATCCGTCTTCTCACTATTCAAGAAGCAGGCCAAGTCAACGGCGACCGGGAAGCAGCCACTCTCAGAGCGGAATCACAATGCGCATAGTCCGCGAAGACAAACAGAGCCGAAGCCGAAGCGCATGGTGCAGATGCAACTGGATCTGGCAAGTGAGTCGCGCAAAATTTGCAAGATTTGCGGTATGGAGTATATACCATCGAACGCAGAGGACGCAGCACTGCATCGCAAGTTTCATGCCCTGAATGTGGGAGGAGTGGACTTCACGAAGGCCACGGTGGAGCGACTGAGGAAGAATCAGGTGTGGAGTGAAGGAGATGGAAGCTTCGTCACGGTCGTTGGTCGTAAAGATGCGCTCGCGCTGCGGAACAGGACGAGTGACGTGCTGAAGGTGGTCAACACAGAGCTTGGAGCAGTACCGATCTCAGACGACGAGCTTTGGAGCCAAACACGCGCATCAGACACCACGAGTCTTCAAACTCGTACTCCAACTGGTTCAGACAGCCAAGTTGCTCAGCCCACACAGACATCAGTGGATCGTTTCAAGACATATCTGTACATTCGGGGTCACAAATGCGTCGGGGCGTGTCTTGCGGAGCGCATTTGGGAGGCTTACACCGTTCTGGCTCAGGACGATGCAACTGCACAAACACGTCAGCTTCCTTCAGAGGCCAAAAGCTCCTCAATCTCCATTAGCGTCGTCACTGCTCCTGCACTGCTGGGCATATCGCGCATATGGACTTCGAACGAACACAGGAAGCGAGGAATTGCGACAAGGTTGCTCGAGTGCGCGAGGTCGGATTTTCTGTACGGATTGAGTGTGGAGAAGGACAAGGTCGCATTCAGTCAACCAACAGAAAGTGGTGGTAATCTGGCGAGAAGGTGGTTTGGGCGTGAGGACGGCTGGAATGTGTATATTGATTGAGCTGTCGATGATACCCCTGACGACTACTGCCGATGTCGTGAATGCTGCAAGCATTGTTCTGACACCAACGATGATGGCGTCGCACCTGTGATGACCTGCAGGTCGTATACTGTGCTTATCGCAGTGGCTTTTCATACAGTTGGGCTTCAGCCCTAATTCTCTTTTGACATCATAGCGTCGATGAGGGGCGCCTCCAGCACACGCGTGGGGTGCTGGCAGACACCGCTAGGCGGAGTAGCCCCCAAGGATGCAGTTTGTCGGCGCTGCTGCTCCCAAATGCCCCGACGACCATCAGCACCAACGAAAGGCACAGCAACGGGTCCACACGCTTGCCTGACGAGCTTCTTCCTTGTACATAGAACAATGCATTTCTCTTGATCTCCAGCATGTCCTCCGGAAACCCTTTCCGCGCATCCCTTTCGTACAACCCCGCTGCCTCGCCTGTTCCGCAGACTTCCTTTATCAACAGTAGCGTGTCTGGGGTGCCTGAGGAGAGTCGCGCTGGTATACCCTGCCTTGACTTCATGCCTTCTCGAAAGACCGGGCAGTAATAGTGTTACAGGGCTCGAGGACGCTCCGCCGTCCAAGACAAAGAAACATGTCCGCATAGAATCAAACACGACTTTCATCCCACCGCATCCGGTGTCCAGCGACACAGATGATTCTCCTCTCTCGCCAGTCGCCCAGCGGCTGGGTCAAAGCGGATTTGGAGATCCTATGAATTATGCATATCCCACGAACTCGACCACCAGCGACGTATCTGCGGGGGATTCGAATACAGAGACGCTTGGGCGGGGCGATGCAATGGCAGCATCAGGCACCATGGCAGGCTCGACACGGGAACATCAGGCGCCGCAATCATACATGTCTGCAAGTGGCGTTCCTGCAAATCCATTCTCACGAACATTGGCGTCAATGGAGCCGCAACAGAAGGAGTCTGGAGAGGAGCGGACGCCCGCAGAAAGGCCAGCGCTAGGCAACAACAGAGCATCGTTGGATGTGGAGAGCTTCAAGAATATGTTGCTAACGGGCAAGCGTCCAGCAGGGGCGCCGGCACAGGCTGCCACGCAATCAAATATTCCCAGTGGACCTCAATTCGAGAGCAGCAGCAGTACCGACACTTCATCGATATCGCGACAGTCATTGTTCGAATCTGCCCAACAAACACA